>BQNB010047314.1:0-43197 GCA_026074375.1 Tanacetum coccineum | reverse complement strand
TACTTGTTTACATTTAATTTTTCATTAATCGTTTTTACATTTTGTAATCATCAAAACGTAAAGAGATCGAAAAATATTAATAACGTTTTTAGGCATTATTTCTATCAACAAAAGCCAAACCCTAACCTCCATAAACGGAAGGCAAGTAGAAAAGTTCATATGGGAATATGTGGTATGCAGATTCGGAGTACCCCGGATAATCAACAAAAAAGAAGAGAAACATTTCAAAGAAGGGATGTTCGCAGCCCTTTGTAAAGGATTGAAAGTAACACAATCCTTTTCTCCTGTCATAGAACACATAGAAATAATGCACCACATAGAGAGGCAGCTAACTCGAAGCCAACAGGGATGGGTGGATAATCTAGCTAAAACATTATGGATACACAGAACCCTCCCAAAGAATAGCCAGAAAGAAACACCATTTAGCCTAACCTATAGTTCAGAAGTCGTGATCCCCATAATCAAAACTACAGATGATAGGAGAAGAGTGCAGAAAGCAACCAAGGGAAAAGAAAGCAAGGAAGTGGCTTCGATCGAAAAGGCATACTACCGAAACAAGTTGCAAAAATACCACAGCGCAAGGAGCAGTCACCCCATGTACATCGTGGGAGATTTCATTTTACTTAAACGAAGCATGAATGAATGGCAAGGCCCATATATAATAAAAGAAGTCCATAAAGAGGAACTCTACAAAATTGTTGACACAACTGATCACTCGTTGGTTCAAACAACGAAAGGAACAAGCCTTCATAAGTTTTACATGTAAAACTTACATTCTTTTTCCCAAAGTTTTTCTTTCTTATTTCCATTTCAAGTCTTTCGATTATCGAAAATGACGTAGCAAACTAAGTGTTCATACTTGTGATGATGTAAATCTTTCTACACTATCAATGAAGAAGGTTGATTTTGAAGTACTTGTGTCATAAGGCCACACTTAAGCCTAATATTAAGTTCAACGTTCGAAAGGATGTCGTAGGGCCACACATGAGCCTTACAAAACTAAGACATCCATAAAATTCACGTTAAGTTTCCTCATTGCTTCTTTTAGCCTTGAGAACATAATGAAGCGGATCGAAACCCTTCATCTGATAACTGACAATTAGTCAAAAAAAAACATTTTAAGGCTGCACATGAGCCTTCGCTGATAAAGCGCATAAAGGAGTCAGACCTAAGTCCTCTTAAAACCTCAAACATGAGGAAAACAAATCAGGTTCCTAAGGGAAACCTTCTTTTGAAAGTGGCACAATACATTTGTCCACAACTTAAGGCCACACATGAGCCTTCGATGATAAAGAACATAAAGGAGTCAGACCTAAGTCATCCTAAAACCTCAAACATGAGGAAAACCAATCAGATTCCTAAGGGAAGCCTACCTTCAAAAAGGGCACAAAACATTTAAGCCTTTTGCTTTACAAAGCAAAATGATTAAGCAATAAACGATATGAGGATCAGACCTGGGCCCCCAAAGGAATAACAACACAACATACGACAAAAGGTGGGGTTGCATCCGTACATTCAACCCTCAGAAAGGGGTAACCATTCAAAAACAACCAAAAATGTTGACACACATTGTTCAAACAATGGCCAACATGAACCATTGCAAAGATAAATTATCTTAAAGGGCGAAGCCTGGATCAAAGTAAAGGCGTTCAAAGGGTACACACCACCCTTAGGGCCAAATTAACACTAACATGGTAACCTTCATTCAAACGGAGATGGAGATGGCTTCACAAGATCAGTAGGAGGAGACACTGGTTTTGAAGATGGAGTAGAGGACGGAGTAGCCTTCTGGGAAGAAGGCACAGACATTTGGGTCCTTGAAGGAGCAGGCTTCTGTAACATGGGAGGTTTATTCGACAACAGAGCTTCAATCGGAGCTGCGGCATCTGCTACGAACTCGTCCAGCCAAGGGAACGTAGTAGTGGCAAAATGTTGGGATTAAAAGTCTTCTTGATGCTATTAGAATTAATGCTGCTTAAGTTTATGTTAATACTGCTCTGATGAAGTTAGTGCTGCTCATGAACTTCAAAGAAAATATACTAAGTAGTTTGTTGGGAATTAAAGTCTTCATGTATTAATGATGGTGAAACTGTTTTTGGTCAAAGTGAGAAAGAGAATCAAAATTAATGTGGAGTTACAACATTAATGAGGAGTTATTATGTTCACTACTAATTAAATAAACCATTAATATGGATGAGAAGAGTTAACATAGGTGTATTATAGAAGTATAATAGTATTTATGTAGAGTTGTTAAGGATGTATATAAAAAGGAGTTGTAACCTAACTATGGACTCCTTACCATAAAAGGAGGCATAGGGTTTAAAAGACACAAAAATTATCACTTCCATTATCACTTCTACATCATATCATACGCATTTCATAGCATAGAATACCTCATAGTTAGTAATATGTAACCTAGGCAGATTCAATAATAATCAAATTTCTATTTTATTCATTGTTCTTCTTAGCAATTGATCTCTCGCCACTTAATATATATAAATATAATATAATATAAATATAATATAATATAAATATATAATAAGGATAAGATCAAAAATAGAGAGATAAGTATTCCGTAAGGCTTTTAAAGATATTTATTACTTTGATCCATAGCAAAAACCATAAAAAAACCTTCCCGGGTCGTTTCCTATCGAGGCGTGAATTGAAAATCGGGATTAAGTTCGTGATCGCGTTTTGGAATGGTTCAATGATTTTTTAGTTTGGATTCTATTTCTACAATTTAAAATGCACAAACAAGTAAAAGAAACCCTAAAACGAAAGCAATTTAAGCTAAAACACTAAAAATGATAATCGGGGATTCAAAACTCGTTCTTAAAAAACCAAATTTTTACAAATTTAATCCTACGACAAAGTTGTAAACGCAAAATTAAATTTAACAAACCTAAATGATAAAAGAAAATTAAAAAAAAGAATTATATTTTTTTGACTTTTTAATAATTTTTTATGAATTAAAAACAATTTTAATCTAAATTAAATATAAAAAATATTAAACTAATTATGAAAAATCAAAAAAAATAGGAAAAGTCCTTTGAACAATGCTGAATTTAAGAAAAATAAAACGGAGAAACCAGCTTATCAAATAAGCTATGAAATAAGCAGAAAATGGCTTATAAGCTAAACTGACTAAAAAGGTGTTAAAAGATTAAAAGATGCAAAAGAAAACGGAAAAGACCCAAGGGCGCTAGTGGTTGTGTGTGGTGTGAGTGGAAACGTTGGTTGAGGTTGGTGAGGTCCAGGGTTGGAGTCTTGCTCACCCTAATTTCCCAATTTCCTAATGTTTTTTAGTTTGCAAAATTTTTTTATAGAAAAGCTTTAAGACACGAAAATAAGCAATTTTAAAAAAAATGACTTTTTATACAAACCACAAATAAACACGGAAATAAGCTAAAAAGAGGTGACAAAATTGCTTTTTATACTAAGTCTACAAAAGGGCTAAACTGTTTAGCTTTTTAAACACAATAAGCAAATGAAAAAGCGAAAATAAGCTTAAACAGATAAAGAGCTATATCTAATGATCATTTGAGAACAAAAATAAGCTAACAGAAGGAGCTAAACTAAGCTAAAAATGACAGAATCACTTGGAAGGCTTTTATACTTAAAATTCTAAGCTAAAAGTGCCATTAAGCTCAAATAAGCTCTATCCTAAGTTAACTAGGCTTAAAAATAACCTAATAAGCAGGACTAAACTTAAATAAGGCACATCCAATAAGCCAATAAGCTCAAATAAGCAAATAAGCTTTTGGCCAAAAGTTTTGCCTAAACAGCCTACATGGCACTTTTCCAAGCTTAATTTTAAGCTATTAGTGGGATCTTATGGCTTTAATGGGCTATACCACTGAAAAACTTGTCCAAAAATCTTTCTAAATCAACAAAGAAAAAGAGTTTGATACTCAAATAAACTACTAACAAGGGTTATGAAAAAGCTTGTGACACTGAGTGCGTGCTGAGTTTTGGTTTTTGAAAAGACAAAATGCAAACTGCATGCCAATTTTAAGCTAGTAAAAGCTATTTTAAAACCACAAAAAATTTAAAAAGATTAAGCTTATACTACAAAACAAAACCTTTCAACAACTTTTAGAACAACAATCAATACCCAACTAGTTTTAATCAAATTTCAAAACACATATTCTAAGGACATATACAAAACACCTTAAAACTTGTTTTTAAACTTTAAAACCTTAAAAAACATATTAATAACAACTTGAAAGGGCTTGTTAAAGTTGGCACAGTGACCAAGAACAGTTTTAAACTATTTTGCACCCCACCTGTGGGACTCTTATATCCCAAACACCTCACTAAGTACACAAATTTCATTTTTAGAAACCTATTTTAAAAGATTTAAGCAAAGAATCTAGAAACAGATAACAAACAGTTGATATTCACCATAATTAAGCAAATTGACAACCACAGATAAGCACTTTAGAATAAGCCAATTTCAAATAAGCAGTACTAACTACAACTAACAATTTTTTAATGAAAACTTAAGCAAATAAATCTAGGACTACCAGAAAGGCATAAATAAAGCATAAAAATGACATTAATAAGCAACAATAAGCAGAAATTAACTGTAAATAAGCAGAGAAATGCAGTCTAATAAGCTAAACACTAAAAGAGCTAAAAATTGAAAAGTTGAACTTACAAAAGCCCTTGCTATAAACAGGGTAAAAGGAGCTTATAACAAGCTGATCTACAAGCTCTAGCTTGTCAAAGATAAGCTAGTAAAAAGCAATAAGCACTTCCCTGTTTGGCTTATCTTCTAAATAGCTTTTTGAGTAACTTTTCGTAAAACGGACTTAAGCTTTGTAAGTTATGGGAAAACTTACAATGCTTAAGTTAACAGCTTAAGTAATAAGTAAAAAGAGATTTTGTGAGCTTATGACATTAACTTAAAACAAGATTTTAACTTAAAAACTTAAATTTCATTAACTTTAATAAAACAGTACAATAAGCTAAAAAAACTTTAAATATAAGCTGAAAAACTAAAAGCTAAAAAACTAGATGCCATGAAAGGCTTACAAGGTCCTATTTATACTAAAAATCTAAGTCTTGGGGGCTTCACTCTTTGTGTTTCTTCTGTGAGAGAGCTCAGAGGTGTGTTCGTTGTGTGAGAAACTCAAAATCATCATCTAAGTCGTCCAATTATCTTGTTCATCAAGCCAATCAGTCTGAGCCATTGAATATTTGTCTTCATTCCTTGACGAATGGGGATTTAGAGGATTGCCAAGGTGGCTTTGGCTGTTTATGAGGTGAGGTTGAGGTGGGAGAGGGAATGTTTTGCTGGGTGCATGGTCAAGGGAAAGAAGATGATGATTATTTTGGGAGTTTGGCGGAAAGTTTTTAGGGTGAAAATGAAAGTTAACGTGCGTTGAGCCCTTATATTTGGTATATGTTTTACACCGTTAGGTCCTTTTTGGACTGACATTGTGATTCCTTAGGGACTAACATCAAAAGAGGGTTAAGGTGTATGGTTTATCAGTTGGCTATAGTGGGTATTTGACTTTGGCTTTTTATGCTTAAGTCCTATATAAAGTCTGTAATAAATGCTTAAAATGGGCTACCCGACCCATTAAAGATGTGCGGGTGGGCCCATTAAGTATCTCTTTGGTATCGGCCTCGTCTTTGACATTTGACTTTGACTTGGTTGACTTTGACTTTTTCACACTTTTCAATTCCATGCTTGGTTTTGTCCTTTTTGGCTTCGTTTTTGTCCTTTTGTTGATATCCGTTTCCTGCACAATATAAATGCAAAACACACAAATACAATGTATTTTTGGTATGTTTTTGGTATGTTTTTGGTCTTTTAAGTCCGTTTTTATAGGCAAAGGGTATGTGTAATTAAGCACATACCAAAATCCCACATACTAAAATATTGCCGTGTCCTCACGCAATGCTATAAGTAAACACTTAGAAAACCAAGAATCTCAATCCCCATCGAATAATTACCTCGAAAAGTAGCTAAGTGTTCATCGAGGGAAATTAAAGAATCAATAGCTGCGAAGATTGCGCAGGTTGATGGCTCCTTTCGTAGACCTCTGAGGTGCGGACGCTTAGAACAGAGACATTTAATGAGTTAGGTTTTCCTATATTGATCGTAGCCCCTTTCCTCTTATGCAAGACAAGTGGGTTTTTGTAATGCGACCGGATGATGGAAGAGTTTAGAGTTAAAATATTCGTAATCTTATTGATGATTTTGGTATTTTGCCATCAGTGGTCTGGAAGCTACGAGATGGGTAAATATTCATTCCCCATTAACATCAACATTTTTTGTTATGGCGAGCCCGGTCGCGACTGTCACCCAACTATGACCAATTTAATCCGGAAGAAGGGGTTTACTGGATCTATTGCTTGCATTCGATTTGGGGTTCTTAAGAGGAAGATATCCATCACATCGTCTAATTTTGTAGGTGGTGGGGACTTAGATTGGCAGATTAGGTCTTCTTTTGCTACTGGAATGCGTTGGTTTCACCGACTATACAAGCTCAGCAATCCAACATCAAGAGCCTTTTGAGGAAGGTGTTTTTTTTACGTTTACTTTGGAGTCCATATGGGTTTTCTCCGGAATCATCTTATGTTCGATGATAAACCCCTTCTCGATCGACTGATTATTGACGATATAAGTCTTATTACTTTTCATTGAGTAAAAATAGATGCAATTGGGGATTGTTTTCTTGGGAGGATGGGCTCAAAAACCCTCATTTAATTTCTTTGTAATGTTTTAGTGTGTTCTAACTCCTTGCTAGTTAATAAAACTTTTCCGTTAAAAAAAATAGTTTAGAAAAGCCCCGTTTTGACCATTTTTAAATATTTACACTTATTACTACACATATTTTTGTATTTTTCCTTTTTCTCATTTTTTTTTGTACTTTTCTTTTCAAGCAACTAACTAACGTGTTTGACTTTCGTTATTTTATAACTTTTAGGGATCATAGAACAAGAAACATTTTAATCCTAAAATGCCCCAAAAGGGATAAATTCATCGTCCCCGACTTTTCACTTATTCTAAACTAAGCTTAAAAACGAAATCACCGTTAAATTAAGTGTAAGGATGCGAAACAACTACTCATACTTGTTACTTGTGGGAACTTCGCTCCCGCAATTATTAATATCTAGTTGAATAAGCCTTATTTCGAATTTCAACCATGGATCAACATTTTGCAAAATTTCTATGCTTCACGTTCCACCCAAAAAGTAATGAATTTGAAGGCGAGATCATCCCATGTAGCGACTTTCGTCTCGGCACATCCCAACCTTTCGGCTAAGTGACCAGGCTTTTTGACACCACCATAGCAGACTAGTTTTCGAGACTCACGGACCTTTGGTTTCAAAACTCTTGGTTTTGCCGTATATACATAAAATCACAACTTAAAACGAAATAGTCTTAGTTCAAAAGCATATTTAAATTTAAGAAAAAGAGATTTTCCCTATATTTATTAATCCACGTTTACTACACTTAATATAATTACACATCCTTTAAACTAATGAAATCCTCGACCTTTTAGAAGGCTTGACTGCAACATCGTTGTAGAGCCGCAAGATAACAACAAACCTATTATAAGTCCTCGATAAATACTATGTGCCTTATTAGAAGACTTGCAACATCGGTTGTGAGCCAGCAAGATGCAGTAAACCTTTATTAGCCCACAGTTTATATTATTATTACCTTTTTTTCACATATAATACCACGATATAGAGAAAATTTCTTTTTAGAAAATTTAAGTATAAATTTGAACTAAAATTATTGATATCGATTATACTTCAAAAATTGTTGATTTAAGTTTAATTTTCAAAAATAGCACGTATTATTAGTCCGGTTAGAAGCTTATGGGAGAGAAAAGCCACAAACTACACTTATGAGCTCTTAAGATTTCCAAATAATCATTGTTTAGCATCCAACTCATACTTAACTCTATCATTTTTTGTTCTTCGTAAATTTAAAAAATAGGGGTAGAAGGACTTAGTAAACAAGATCCAGCAATGCTAGTCCTAACAAGTTAAGGACAAGCTGAGAGCTTCAACACCTCGATCGAAGTCAAAATTTATTCTTATTCTACCCAGCAGGAAAGTCAAAATTGTGACAAAACACTTATTTTATTTTTGAAAATTTTTAAATTTTTTTTCATTTTTTTCGTATTTGGTGGTAAAAACGGGATTACGCAAAAACAACGACTGCAAGCACAATTAAATCGATAGATCCCCCCTATACTAGAACTAAACATTGTCCTCAATGTTTTTTTAGAAGGGTCTCTACGTAAATCCTAAGCCGTTTATTAAGTATGCTTAAAGATAAACGTTAGTCGATAAGATTTGGATATTGGATTCCCAAAATGAAGCTGAGGATGTGAAGCTCGAGTGAACGAAGGACAAAACCACGAGCACGAGTCTTCAAAATCAGGTTAATCCTGGACATACAATATAAAACACGACAACAAAAAAACCGGAAAATGAAGAGCACGCCACACACTACACACACTATCATTACTACTATTAATAATTATATTAGATAAGCCATGGGTTTGCCACCACGAAAGCGCGTTGTTAAGGTCACTTAGCTTGACCCGTCCCCGAATTGAGTTGTTCATGGGGGAAGAAAATGGAGACATGGAACATCCAAAACATGGATGTCCTCTCCATAAGAGCAAGGAAAAATCTCCATCGGGCTTTCAAAAATTTTAATGACTTTGAAGGCTTTAGTGTCTCGATGAGATAATTCCGGGAGAAGAGAAGTATGAACTCGTTTAGAAGTGAGAATCCCGGGGTTAAAAACTTTTTCCTCATTTTCGGATGAAAACAAGAGTAAAATTTCAGACCCGGGAATTTCTTTGTGGAAAGGAAGTTCATAGAGAGGAGGATTAAAATCCTCAAGAATTAAAGAAGCATTAGATGAGGATAGCTTCTTTACATTCTTTACACAGTTGGTGACTTCAAAATGGTTCTCATGAATGAGTATACCCGGATTAAATACTTTGTCCTCGTTATCATGGTTTTTGAAGTCAAAGTAATCAACCCTCGGAAAAATATCCTCATAGAAAACCGAGTCACACTCGGGAAGGAAGGAAAGCACTTGATCTAGGAGGGGTTAATGTTCATCAATCAAGAGTTTAGACACATTTGATTATTATCTTCCATGAAGTCAAATGTGATCAACATAAACATCATTATTAATTCAACTCAGTTAACATAAGATCACAACGACAGCATCATATAATGGTGGAGATGAATAAGCGAGAGTATGTTCATCGGGTGAACGAACTCGGGAATGGCATCAACAAGATCGTTATTTAGGGTCTGCAAATAATCCAATCACACGAAATCCTCGAGAATAGAATTCATTTCCTGGTAGAAATCATTGTTAAGAAATACTTCTATTTCTCTAAGATCAGTGGATCGATATCAAAAGAAGATCATCATTTCCCGATGGAAATGTAATAAGAGCGAGTTCATCGGCGACCTCCACGAGTAACAGTCTCTGGATCATCAACACTCTCCTGCTAGAAATGAATCACTTGCGAGATAAGCTATCGAAATTCTTCCAAATTAAAATCAATTTCTCTGGGAAGTGGAGTGTGGGAGAAGAAACTTTGGTCCATGATTCCGAAATCGAAGTTGGGATTAGCCACTTCAATGGATTGATAACTTCCGGTGAAGTTAAATCGGTATGAGAAGAAAAAGTAGGATTGCCACTTTGATGATTTGTTATCTTTTCATTTGCAAACAAGTCCTCAAGATAATCTTTATGAGAGACATTGTAGATGTCAATCATGTTGATTGATTCTTTTTTAGGCTTGTTAGAATAGCTTGAAGTATCATGTCTCATATTCAAGATTAATCTTTCATCACCGTCACGGAGAATCATTTCTTCTCCGTGAACGTCAATCAAAGCACGAGCGGTCCGTAAGAAAGGTCTTCCCAAGATGAGGGGGACTCGAGGATCGCTTTCATAATCAACGATGACAAAATCAGCGGGGAATGTGAACTTTCCAACCGAAACAAAGACATCTCTTGCAATTCCAGCCTGTGTATAAATTATCCGGTTAGCTATTTCAAGGGTCATACGGGTGGAAATAAGCTCGGGTAAACCTAACTTTTTCCAAACCGAGAAGTGCATCAAGTTGATGGCCTAGCACCATAGATTCGCTAGGGCTTTGCACTTTAAGCTCACAAAAACCACATGGAATGAGAAAATTCCCAGGGGTCTCCTAGTGTTTTCTCTCAGGGTAACTTCTAAGGATAACGCTGAGCAATTTTCATTGAGGGTGTATTTGCCAAGCTCTAAAAGTTTCTCCTTATTGGAAAGGAGACTTTTAAGCATTTTTTGGTATTTCGGGATAAGAATCAAAGCATTGGAAAGAGAGATATTGATGTGAAGTTGTTTGAACATTTGCCAAAATTTGTGAATTTGGACTTCATCTTTTTCTAGTTGTTTTTCTTGGTGCATTCTTGAAGGATAAGGGATATTGGGGTGAAAAGGATCCCTTCTGTGCACCACATAATTCTTTAGAGAAGTAGGTTTAGCTTTTGACAAGAGGAGGGGACCTATAATGTATAACTCAGCGAGTCTGAGTCAGTTAAGTCTCCTCTGCACAATCATCCTTCTTCCAATTAATGAATGGAAGAGGGCATGAACGGAAGGTCCATCAAGAACAAGACCACTTCGGGTGGTGATGGCTTTCAATTCACCTTTCGGGTTAGCAATGGTGTTGCTAGGGAGAGATCCCGAACCCGAAGTAGAAGCGGTGTTCATTTAGAAAAAGCTAGCCATCATGTTCTTAAGCTCATTGGTTTGGTTATACATTGAAGCTTGAATCGAAGTTTTCATTTCATTTCTTAACTCATTTTTCACATTGTTAATTTGAGCTTGCATGGATTTTATATTAACCTCATTTATCTCTTTATTTTCTCCAACTCACTTAATAAGGTACAACTTATTTTGTTGAGTTGGAGCTTGATAAGATGAATCCTTGATTGAAATTTGTAAACTCGGAATTATATCCTTGAGGTTGGCGGTTTTGATATTTTGTCAACATTTGGTTTGAAGCATAACCCGTGGTAGTCGAATATGATTAGCCACACTCGGCAGGATATAACGCAATTACCCTGATGTAGTTAAACCGCGGCTGCTAAAACTTATCCGTGAATATATCCCGAAAAGTGTTGCCAATCGGCGGCGAGACACTAATAATAAGGAAGAGCACCCCGCAAGTAACAAAACAATTTTCCACCACGGCTTTTACGGAAGCTAGAGGTAGGGTTGCTTGAAATTGTTTGAGAATAGCGGTCATGGTGGTAGTCACAGCACTTGTTTGCTGATATACTGCATGAGTAAGTTTGGCTATCTCAGAGGAAGAAGAAGAATTAACATCACTTGATTTCACTTGAACAATAGATTTGATTTTCGTGAATTACGGACCTTGGATTGTTTTATAATTGTCAACACATCTTGAGTACGCTTTTCCAAAAGATTGCCTACCGGGTGAGCAGAATCCAAAGAATCTTGGACAGTGGTTTTAAGGCATTGTAGAAGGTATCAAGTTGATGCAATTCGGTAAAACCATGATGAGGGCATGCACGAAAGAGATCTTTGTAACGGTCCTTTTAATGCTTCATGAACTGATTCAACAAAACGTTGTTGAAAGTGTATAAATTTCATTTCGAGATTTTGTCGATCTTGAGGGAGGAAATAATTCATGTGATGAATTTGGAAATAAGATCCTTCCCAAGTGAGAATAGAACGAAGGGGGGTTTTCTTTTTTGAGCCACGACGGGCCTTCCCCCGCAAGAGAGAAATGGAAAAAGCATTAGCTTACTCGCTAGAATTAGCACATCCTTATATTTTATGTGGGAAGTTAATTTTGTTAAAACCAACGAATGAGATCATGAGGATTTGGTCTTCCTCAAGGTCTGAAGAATTGGTCTGAAGTCATCATATATAATGAGGACAGATGCTTGAGCTCAAATGTTCAACGAGAATTGGTGGATACCACAATTGCCTTCAGATAAAACCCTCGGGTGGGTGCACAGAGCCAATTCGCCCGTAAATGTTGAACGGCCATCCGTCACTAAGGGAGGAGCTTGATATTTCAAGAGGTTCTTAGAGATTAAAAGGTTCAGTAAATTCGGATGGACTTTAGAGTACGGTTATGGGTTTGAGAACGAGTGCGCATGCACTAATTATGAAAAAAAACACAATATTTTTTGGTAACCGGATGTTAAAAGTCCACGGTAGCTCTTTAAACTACGCACAAGAGAGCGGAAGGAATTAGCACGCCGAAGCAATTTAAAAGCATTCTTCCTTTTTGGGCGATGTTCCTTGGATCAAGCCCGCCTTATACCCTCCTTATAGTTTGTAATTCAAAGGTGAGCCGATTATAACGATTAACAACACGATTTGTTTTGTTGGTTTTTCAAGTTTTTTTGGTACTTTCAATACTTTAGGAAAAGTATTGTTGGTAATTTTAATATTTAATAATAAGAAAATATTCACAAACGGAAAATGATAACTTCACGAGGAAGGGTCTTCAAAAACTAATCTTCAAACGAACACGAATATCGTATCACACCTCCCCGGCAGCGGCGCCTAAAATTGATCTCTCGTCACTTAATATATATAAATATAATATAATATAAATATATAATAAGGATAAGATCAATAATAGAGAGATAAGTATTCCGTAAGGCTTTTAAAGAGATTTATTACTTTTATCCAAAGCAAAAACCCTAAAAAACCTTCCCGGGTCGTTTCTCGTCGAGGCGTGAATTGAAAATCGGGATTAAGTTCGTGATCGCGTTTTTGAATGGTTCAATGATTTTTTGGTTTGGATTCTATCTCTACAATTTAAAATGCACAAACAAGTAAAAAAACCCTAAAACGAAAGCAATTTAAGCTAAAAACCTAAAAACGATAACGGGATTCGAATCACGTTCTTTAAAAAACCAAATTTTACAAATTTAACCCTATGAAAGCAAAATTAATTTTTAACAAACCTAATGATAAAAGAAAATTTTAAAAAAAGAAATATATTTTTTTGACTTTTTAATAATTTTTTATGAATTAAAAACAGTTTTAATTTAAATTAAATATATAAAATATTAAACTAATTATGAAAAATCTAAAAAAAAATAGGAAAAGCCCTTTGAATAATGCTGAATTTAAGAAAAATAAAACGGAGAAACCAGCTTATCAAATAAGCTACGAAATAAGCAGAAAATGGCTTAAATGCTATTCTGACTAAAAAGGTGTTAAAAGATTAAAAGATGCAAAAGAAAACGGAAAAGACCCAAGGGCGCTAGTGGTTGTGTGTGGTGTGAGTGGAAACATTGGTTGAGGTTGGTGAGGTACAGGGTTCGAGCCTTGCTCACCCTAGACTTCCCAATTTCCCAATGTTTTTTATTTTGCAAATTGTTTTTACAGAAAAGCTTTAAGACCCGAAAATAAGCAATTTTAGTGAAGTGACTTTTTATACAAACCACAAATAAGCACGAAATAAGCCTTTTAAAGTGACAGAATTGGCTTATTATACTAAGAGCAAGAAGAGATAAATTGTTTAGCTTTTTTTGGACTTAATAGGCTGATGAAAAAGCAAATAAGCTAACAAAAGATAACAAACTATATCTAAAAAGCACTAAGGCTAAAAAACAAGAAACTGAATTGAGCTAAACTAAGCTAAAAATGACAGAATCACTTGGAAGGCTTTTATACTTAAAATTCTAAGCTAAAAGTGCCATTAAGCTCAAATAAGCTCTATCCTAAGTTAACCAGGCTAAAAGGGCTTAAAAATAACCTAATAAGCAGGACTAAACTTAAATAAGGCACATCCAATAAGCCAATAAGCTTAAATAAGCAAATAAGCTTTTGGCCAAAAGTTTTGACTAAACAGCCTACAGGGCACTTTCTAGCTTATTTTTAAGCTAGTTAGTAGATCCTTATGGCTTAATGGGCTATACCACTGAAAATCTTGTCCAAAAAGCTTTCTAAATCAGCAAAGAAAAAAGAGTTTGAAACTCAAATAAGCTACTAACAAGGCTTATGAAAAAGCTTGTAACACTCAGTGTATGCTGAGTTTTGGTTTTTGAAAAGACAAAATGCAAACTGCAGGCCAAATTTAAGCTAGTAAAAGCTATTTTAAAAGCACAAAAAGTTTTAAAAGATTAATCTTATACTACTAACTACTTGTGCTATCAATTTAAACACCTAAAACTAACATTAACTAAGCTAAAAAAGTGACTATCTTTAAGTTTTAAAAACTGAAACTACTTTGACAGATTTTGAGTATAAAAAAACACAAGGCAAATGCACACTAAACCATAACTTACTCTACTGTATTTAACAATAAAAAGAACACAAAACAAAACCTTTCAACAGCTTTTAGAACAACAATCAAATACCAACCGTTTAATCAAATTTCAAAACACAGATTCTAAGGACATATATAAAACACCTTAAAACTTGTTTTGAAACTTTAAAACCTTAAAAAACAGATTAATAACAACTTGAAAGGGCTTGTTAAAGTTGGCATAGTGACCCAGAACAGTTTTAAACTATTTTGACCTACTTTGGACTCTTATCCCAAACACCCCTTTAAGTACACAAATTTCATTTTTAGACTGATTTTAAAAGATTTAAGCAAAGAATCTTAGAAACAGATAACAAACAGTTGATATTCACCAATAATAAGCAAATGACAACCACATATAAGCACTTTAGAATAAGCAATTCAAATAAGCAGTACTAAGCTAAAACTAACAGTTTTTAATGAAAACTTAAGCAAATAAAATCTAGACTACAAGAAGGCATAAATAAGCAATAAATGACATTAATAAGCAACAATAAGCAGAAATTAACAGTAAATAAGCAGAGAAATGCAGTCTAATAAGCTAAACAGTAAAAGAGCTAAAAATTGAAAAGTTGAATTTATAAAAGCCCTTGCTATAAACAGGGTAAAAGGAGCTTATAACAAGCTGATCTACAAGCTCTAGCTTGTCAAAGACAAGCTAGTAAAAAGCAATAAGCCCTTCCCTGCTTGGCTTATCTTCTAAATAGCTTTTTGAGTGACTTTTGGTAAAACGAACTTAAGCTTTGTAAGTTATGAGAAAACTTACAATGCTTAAGTTAACAGCTTAAGTAATAAGTAAAAAGAGCTTTTCTGAGCTTATGACATTAACTTAAAACAAGATTTTAACTTAAAAAATTAAATTTCATTAACTTTAATAAAATAGTACAATAAGCTAAAAAACTTTAAATATAAGCTGAAAAACTAAAAGCTAAAAAACTAGATGCCATGAATGGCTTACATGGTCCTATTTATACTAAAAATCTAAGTCTTGGGGCTTCACTCTTTGTGTTTCTTCACTGAGAGAGCTTAGAGGTGTGTTAGTTGTGTGAGAAACTCAAAATCATCATCTAAGCCGTCCAATTATCTTGTTCATCAAGCCAATCAATCTGAGCCATTGAATCTTTGTCTTCATTCCTTGACGAGTGGGGATTTAGAGGATTGCCAAGGTGGCTTTGGCTGTTTATGAGGAGGGGTTAAGGTGGGATAGGGATGTTTTTGTCTGGGGTGCAGTGGTCAAGGGAAAGAGATGATGAATAGTGTGGGGAGTTTGGCGGGAAAAGGTTTTCAGGGGTGAAATGAAAGTTAACGGGCGTTAGCCCTGTTTGTGTTATATGTTTGCACTGTTAGTCCTTTTGGATTGACATTGTTAGTCCTTAGGGACTAACGATGCAAAAGAGGGTTAAGGGTGTATGGTTAACAGCTGTTAAGTGGGTTTTGGGCTTAGTAATTAGGTCGGGTAAGTATATATTTGACTTTGGGCTTTTTATGGCTTAAGTCTTGTACATAAATGCTTAATGGGCTGACCCGGCCTATTAGATGGGTGCGGGTGGGCCCATTAAGTATCTCTTCGGTATCGGCCTCGTTTTGACTTTTGACTTTGACTTGGTTGACTTTGACTTTGACTTTGACTTTTTCACGCTTTTCCATTATGTGCTCGGTTTTGTCCTTTTTGGCTTCGTTTTTTGTCCTTTTTGTTGATATCCGTTTCCTGCACAATATAAATGCAAAACACACAAATACAATGTATTTTTGGTATGTTTTTGGTCTTTTAAGTCCGTTTTTATAGGCAAAGGGTATGTGTAATTAAGCACATACCAAAATCCCCCATACTAAACTATTGTCGTGTCCTCACGCAATGCTATAAGTAAACACTTAGAAAACCAAGAATCTCAATCCCCCTCGACTAATTACCTCAAAAAGTAGCTAAGTGTTCATCGAGGGGAATTAAAGAATCAATAGTTTAGAAAAGCCCCGTTTTGACCATTTTTAAATATTTACACTTATTACCACACATATTTTTGTATTTTTTCGTATAATTGATTTCGTCTCCCTTTCCTCTTTGCAAGACAGGTGGTTTGAATCGTCAGGTGATGAAATTTAGGAGTTAAAGATATTCGTAATCTTATTGATGATTTGATTTTGCCATCGGTCTGAGCCGAAAAGAATGGGTGAAATTCATTCCTATTAAAATCAACATTTTTGTTTGGAGAGCCCGTCGCGACTGTCTCCCAACTAGGACCAATTTAATCCGGAGAGGGGTTTACATGGATTCTATTGCTTGCTCGAATTTGCGTTTCTTATGAGGAAAGATCTCCATCACAATCGTCGTATTAGTAGGTGTGGGACTTAGATTGGCAGATTTGGTCTTCTTTTGCTAACTGAATGCTGGTTCTCGACTATCAAGCCCGCACCAACATCAAAGCCTTTTTAGAAGGTGTTTGTTTACGTTACTACTAGGTGGTCCAAAGGGTTTCTCGAATCATCTTATGTGCAATGATAAACCTCCCTCTCTCGATCTACGATATTGACGATATATGTCGTTATTCTTTCATTGGGGGGGGGGGGGGGAGGGGGGGGGGGGGGGGGGGGGGGGGGGGGGGGGGTAAAAATAGATGTAATTGGGTCTTGGGAGGATTGGCTCAAAAACCCTCATTTAATTTCTTTGTAATGTTTTAGTGTGTTCTAACTCCTTGCTAGTTAATAAAACTTTTCCGTTAAAAAAAATAGTTTAGAAAAGCCCCGTTTTGACCATTTTTAAATATTTACACTTATTACCACACATATTTTTGTATTTTTCCTTTTTCTCATTTTTTTTGTACTTTTCTTTTTAAGCAACTAATTAACGTGTTTGACTTTCGTTATTTTATAACTTTTAGGGATCATAGAACAAGAAACATTTTAATCCTAAAATGCCCCAAAAGGGATAAATTCATCGTCCCCGACTTTTCACTTATTCTAAACTAAGCTTAAAAACGAAATCACCGTTAAATATAAGTTAAGATGCTAACACTACTCATACTTGTAACTTGTGAACTTTCGCTCCCGGCAATTATTATATCTTAGTATATGCTATTTCGAATTTCCAACCATGGATCAACGTTTGCAAAATTTCTATCTTCACGTTCCTCCCAAAAAGTATTGAATTTGAAGGCAGATCATCCCATTATAATTTCCGCTCGCACATCCCAACCTTTTGCGGCTAAGTGACCAGGCTTTGACCGAGATGAAACCAAAGCTACCACCAACATAGGATAAGCACCCCACAGAGACTAGTTTCGGGACTCACGGACATTTGGTTTAAAACCCTTGGATTGCCCGTATTTACATAAAATCACACTAAAAAAACGAAATAGTCTAGTTTCAAAAGCAAAATTTAAATTTAAAAAAAAAAAGAGATTATTCCCTATATTTATTAATCCACGATTACACACTAAATATAATTACACTCCAATAACATGAAATCCTCACTATGAAAGGCTGCAACTTAGTTGTGAGCCGGCAAAGATACACAAACATTATTAGTCCCTCGGATAAATACTATGTGCCTTATTTAGAAGACTGCAACATCGGTTGTGAGCCGGCAAGATGCAGTAAACTTTTATTAGCCCACATTTATTATTATTTTTAACCTCATTTTTTTAACATATAATACCACGATATAGAGAAAATTTCGTTTTAGAAAATTTAAGTAGAGAAATTTGAACTAAAATTATTGATATCGACTATACTTCAAAAATTGTTGATTTAAGTTTAATTTTCAAAAATAGCACGTATTATTAGTCCGGTTAGAAGCTTATGGGAGAGAAAAGCCACAAACTACACTTATGAGCTCTTAAGATTTCCAAATAATCCTTGTTTAGCATCCAACTCATACTTAACTCTATCATTTTTTGTTCTTCGCAAATTTAAAATCTTTAGTAAAAAGATCCGCGAATGCTTAGTCTAAAAGTTAAGGGACAAGCTAGAGCTCAACACGCTCGATCGAGTCAAAATTTATTCTTATTCTACCCAGCAAGAAAGTCAAAATTGTGACAAAACACTTATTTTCTTTTTGAAAATTTTTAAATTTTTTTCATTTTTTTGGTATTTTGGTGGTAAAAACAGGATTACGTGAAAACAACGACTGCAGGCACAATCAAATCGATAGATCCCCCATACTAGAACTAAACATTGTCCTCAATGTTTTAAGAAGGGTCTCTACGTAAATCCTAAGCCGTTTATTAAGTATGCTTAAAGATAAACGTTAGTCGATAAGATTTGGATATTGGATTCCCAAAATGAAGCTGAGGATGTGAAGCTCGAGTGAACGAAGGACAAAACCACGAGCACGAGTCTTCAAAATCAGGTCAATCCTGGACATACAATATAAAACACGAAACACGGAAAATGGAAGAGGCGAGCCTCTCACACAACACTTATTCATTACTACTATTATAATTATATTAGGATAAGCATGGGTTGCCACCCACGAAGCGCTTGTTTAAGGTCACTTAGCTTGACCCGTCCCCGAATTGATGACATGGGGATAGAAAATGGAGGACACCGTCATCCAAAACATGGATGTCCTCGCCAGAAGAGCAAGGAAAAATCCCATTGGGCTTTTTAAAAATTTTAATGATTTTGAAGGCTTTTGAGCCCAAAAATAAAATCCCGAGAATAATTCCGGGAGAAGAGAAGTATGAACTCGTTTAAAAGTGAGAATCCCGGGGTTGAAAACTTTTTCCTCATTTTCGAATGAAAATGAGAGTAAAATTTTAGACCCAGGAACTTCTTTGTGGAAAGGAAGTTCATAGAGAGGAGGATTAAAATCCTCAAGAATTAAAGAAGCATTAGATGAGGATAGCTTTTCTTAACCTTCTTTTGCACGCGTAGGTGTCTTCAAAATGGTATCTTTATGAATGAGTATAACCCGATTATATACTCTGTCCCGTTAATCGGTTGAAGTCAAAGTATCAACCTCGGAAAAATCCTCATAAGAAAACCCGAGTCTCATAACTCGGGGGCAGGAAGAAATCACTTAATCAGGTGGGTTATGTTCATCAATCCAGAGTTAGTCACTGATTTTATCTTCCTTAAGTCAAATGATCATCATAAACATCATTATTATCAAGACAAGTGAATTCTTACATTCTTAACTAAAGTTCAACAAGATCATCATCGACATCATCATATAATGGCAGAGATGAATAATCAAGAGTATGTTCACCGGTGAACATCTCAGGGATGGTATCAACAAGATTGTTATTAGGGTCTGCAAGATTATCCTCATCTCACCGAATCCTCGAGAATAGAAATTCATTCCTTGTAGGCATCATTGTTTAAGAATATATCTATTTCCTCTAAATAGGATTCGTGATCAAAAGGAAATCATCATTTTCCCTGGAAATGTTAATAAGACCGAGTTTCAGCGAGAACTCCTCGAGTAAAAAGGCAGACTGGATACATCAATCTCCTAATGGAAATGAATCACTTGCGAGATAAGCTTCAAATTCTTCCCAAATTAAATCACTTTCTTCTAGGGAAGTAAGTGTGGGAAAAAGACTTGGGCATAAGGATTCCGAATATCGAGTGGGATTAGGCCACTCAATGATGATAATCTTGGTGAAGTTAAATCGTATGACAGAAAAAAGTGGGATTACACACTTGATGATTTGGTTGATCTTTCATTTGCAAAACAGGTCCTCAAGAAATCTCATGAGAGACATTGTTAGATGTCAATCATGTTGATTGATTCTTTTTTAGTCTTGTTAGAATAACTTGAAGTATCATGTCTCATATTCAATAAATTTCATCACCGCACGAAATCATTTGTCTCTCGTGAACGGCATTCAAAGCATAGCGGGATTCTAAAAAGGTCTTTTCCCCAAGATGAGGGACTCGAGGATACGCTTTCTATAAATCATCGAATGACATAAATCAGACGGAATGTAAACTTTCCAACCGGAACAAAGACATCTCTTGCAATTCCAGCCGGTGTACAAATTGTCCGTTAGCTAGTTCACAAGGGTCATGCGTGTGAAATAAGCTGTAAACCTAACTTTGTCAACCGAGAGTGCATCAATTGAGCTAGCATAAGCTCCAGATCGGCTAGGCTTTTGCACTTAAGCGCACTAAAACCACATGGAATGAGAATTTCCCCAGGTCTCACCTAGTATTCATCGGGTAAGTGTCAAAACAGTGCAAAGTTTCTTCTTAGGATAACCGCTAGGCAATTTTCATTGAGGGTGTATTTTGCCAGCTCTAAAAGTTTCTCCTTATTGTAAAGGAGACTTTTAAGCATTTTTGGTATTTCAGGATAAGAATCAAAGCATCGACAAGAGAGATATTAACGTGAAGTTTTGTTTGAACATTTGCCAAAATTTGTGAATTTGGAACTTCATCTTTTCTAGTTGTTTTTCTTGGTGCCATTCTTAAGGATAAGGGATATTGGGGTGTGGGGGGGGGGGGGGGGGGGGGGGGGGGGGGGGGGGGGGGGGGGTGAAAAGGATCCCTTCTGGCACCACATAAGTCTTTTAGAGAATATAGGTTTTAGCTTTTTGGACAAGAAGGAGGTGGACCTTTAATGGGATAGCTCAGCGAGTTCTTGAGTCAGGTAAAGTCTCCCTCTGCACATTCATCCTTCTTCAGATTAATGAATGGAAGAGGCATAGGAACGGAAGGTCCATCAAGAACAAGACCACTTCGGGTGGTGATGGCTTTCAATTCACCTTTTGGGTTAGCAATGGTGTTGCTAGGGAGAGATCCCGAACCCGAGGTAGAAGCGGTGTTCATTTAGAAAAAGCTAGCCATCATGTTCTTAAGCTCATTGGTTTGGTTATACATTGAAGCTTGAATCGAAGTTTTCATTTCATTTCTTAACTCATTTTTCACATTGTTAATTTGAGCTTGCATGGATTTTATATTAACCTCATTTATCTTCTTTATTTTCTCCAACTCACTTAAAGGTACAACTTTTTGGGAAAAAAATTTAGTTGAGTCAGAGCTGATAAGATGTATCTTGATTGAAATTGTTAACTCGATTATATCCTTGAGGTTGGCGGTTTTGATTATTTTGCACATTTGGTTGAGCAAAACCCGGTGGTCGAATTTGATTAGCCACACTCGGAGGATGATAACCGAAATTACCCTGATTGTAGTTAACCGCGGCTGCTAAAACGTATCCGTGAATATTATCCCGAAAAGTGTTGCCATCGGCGGCGAGACACTAATAATAAGGATGAGCACCACCGCAAGTAACACAAATTTCCTCAACGGCTTTTACGGAAGCTAGAGGTAGGGTTGCTTGAAATTGTTTGAGAATAGCGGTCATGGTGGTAGTCACAGCACTTGTTTGCTGATATACTGCATGAGTAAGTTTGGCTATCTCAGAGGAAGAAGAAGAATTAACATCACTTGATTTCACTTGAGAAACAATTGATTTGTTTCGTGAATTACGGACCTTGGATTTGTTTTTGATAATTGTCAACACATCTTGAGTACGTCTTTCCAAAAGATTGCCACCGGTGGCAGAATTCAAAGAATCTTGGTCAGTTGGGTTTAAGGCATTGTAGAAGGTATCAAGTTGATGCAATTCGGTAAAACCATGATGAGGGCATGCACGAAGGAGATCCTTGTAATGGTCCTATGCCTCATGAAATGATTCATCAAAACGTTGTTGAAAGTTAGAAATTTCATTTCGGAGATTTGTCGTTCTTGAGGGAGGAAATAATTCATTGATGAATTTGGAAACAAGATCTTCCCAAGTGAGAATAGAACGAGGGGGTTCTTTTTTGAGCCAACGACGGGCTGCCCCCGCAAGAGAGAATGGAAAAAGCATGAGCTTAATCGCTAAATTAGGCACATCCTTATATTTTATTGTGGAAGTTATTTTGTTAAACCAACGAATGTGATCATGAGGATTGTCTTTCTCAAGTCTGAAGAATTGGTCTGAAGTCATCATATTAATGAGACTATGCTTGAGCTCGAAATGTTCAACGAGAATTGGTGGAACCACAATTGCCTCTGCATAACCCTCGGTGGGTGCACAGAGCAATTCTGCCGTAGTATGTTGATCGGCCATCGTAACTACGGGAGGAGCTTGATTTTCAAGAGGTTCTTAGAGATTAAAAGGTTCAATATTCGGTGGGACTTGTTTTTGAGTACGGTTATGGGTTTGAGAACGAGTGCGCATGCACTAATTATGAAAAAAAACACAATATTTTTTGGTAACCGGATGTTAAAAGTCCACGGTAGCTCTTTAAACTACGCACAAGAGAGCGGAAAGGAATATCACGCCGAACATATTTAAAAGCATTCTTTTCTCCTTTTTTGGGCGATGTTCCCTTGGATCAAGCCAGCCTTATACCAACTCCTTATAGTTTGAAATTTAAAGGTGACCGATTATACACGGTTAACAACACTTTTGTCGACCGTTGAGCAGTAGCTAGGCGAGTTTCAAGTTTTTTTGTACTTTCAATACTTTAGGAAAAGTATTGTTGGTATATTTTAACTTTTAATAATAAGAAAATATTCACAAACGAAAAAATGATAACTTTATGAGGAAGGGTCTTAAAAAACTAATCTTCAAACGAAACACGATAATCGTAGCACACCTCCCCGGCAACGGCGCCAAAAATTGACTCGTCGCTTAATATATATAAATATAATATAATATAAATATATAATAAGGATAAGATCAATAATAGAGAGATAAGTATTCCGTAAGGCTTTTAAAGAGATTTATTACTTTTATCCAAAGCAAAAACCCTAAAAAACCTTCCCGGGTCGTTTCTCGTCGAGGCGTGAATTGAAAATCGGGATTAAGTTCGTGATCGCGTTTTTGAATGGTTCAATGATTTTTTGGTTTTGATTCTATCTCTACAATTTAAAATGCACAAACAAGTAAAAAAAACCCTAAAACGAAAGCAATTTAACCTAAAAACCTAAAAACGATAACGGGATTCGAATCACGTTCTTTAAAAAACCAAATTTTACAAATTTAACCCTATGAAAGCAAAATTAATTTTTAACAAACCTAATGATAAAAGAAAATTTTAAAAAAAGAATTATATTTTTTTGACTTTTTAATAATTTTTTATGAATTAAAAACAGTTTTAATTTAAATTAAATATAAAAAATATTAAACTAATTATGAAAAATCTAAAAAAATAGGAAAAGCCCTTTGAATAATGCTGAATTTAAGAAAAATAAAACGGAGAAACCAGCTTATCAAATAAGCTACGAAATAAGCAGAAAATGGCTTAAATGCTATTCTGACTAAAAAGGTGTTAAAAGATTAAAAGATGCAAAAGAAAACGGAAAAGACCCAAGGGCGCTAGTGGTTGTGTGTGGTGTGAGTGGAAACATTGGTTGAGGTTGGTGAGGTCCAGGGTTCGAGCCTTGCTCACCCTAGACTTCCCAATTTCCCAATGTTTTTTATTTTGCAAATTGTTTTTATAGAAAAGCTTTAAGACCCGAAAATAAGCAATTTTAAAAAAATGACTTTTTATACAAACCACAAATAAGCACGTAAATAAGCGAAAAAGAGGTGACAGAATTGCTTTTTTATACTAAGTCTACAAAAGGGCTAAACTATTTAGATTTTTAAACACAATAAGCAAATGAAAAAGCGAAAATAAGCTTAAACAGATAAAGAGCTATATCTAATGATCATTTGAGAACAAAAATAAGCTAACAGAAGGAGCTAAACTAAGCTAAAAATGACAGAATCACTTGGAAGGCTTTTATACTTAAAATTCTAAGCTAAAAGTGCCATTTAAGCCTCAAATTAAGCTTCTATCCTAACCCTAAGTTAACCAGGCTAAAAGGGCTTAAAAAATAAACCTAATAAGCAGGACTAAACTTAAATAAGGCACATCCAATAAGCCAATAAGCTTAAATAAGCAAATAAGCTTTTGGCCAAAAGTTTTGACTAAACAGCCTACATGGCACTTTCTAGCTTATTTTTAAGCTAGTTAGTAGATCCTTATGGCTTAATGGGCTATACCACTGAAAATCTTGTCCAAAAAGCTTTCTAAATCAGCAAAGAAAAAAGAGTTTGAATCTCAGAAGAACTACTAAACTAGCTTAGAAACAGCTTGTAAAACTCCAGTTATGCTGAGTTTTGGTTTTTGAAAAGACAAAATGCAAACTGCAGGCCAAATTTAAGCTAGTAAAAGCTATTTTAAAAGCACAAAAAGTTTTAAAAGATTAATCTTATACTACTAACTACTTGTGCTATCAATTTAAACACCTAAAACTAACATTAACTAAGCTAAAAAAGTGACTATCTTTAAGTTTTAAAAACTGAAACTACTTTGACAGATTTTGAGTATAAAAAACCACAAGGCAAATGCACACTAAACCATAACTTACTCTACTGTATTTAACACTAAAAAGAATACAAAACAAAACCTTTCAACATCTTTTAGAACAACAATCAAATACCAACAGTTTAATCAAATTTCAAAACACAGATTCTAAGGACATATACAAAACACCTTAAAACTTGTTTTTAAACTTTAAAACCTTAAAAACAATTTATAGACAACTTGAAAAAGGGCTTTGTTAAAGGTTGGCATAGCGTGACCAGAACAGTTTTAAGACTATTTGACCTACTTTGGACCTAATCCCAAACACTCCTAACCCCTTTAAGTATCAATAACAAATTTTTCATTTTTTTAGACTGATTTTAAAAGATTTAAGCAAAGAATCTTAGAAACAGATAACAAACAGTTGATATTCACCAATAATAAGCAAATGACAACCACAGATAAGCACTTTAGAATAAGCAATTCAAATAAGCAGTACTAAGCTAAAACTAACAGTTTTTAATGAAAACTTAATCAAATAAAATCTAGACTACAAGAAGACATAAATAAATGACATTAATAAGCAACAATAAACAGAAATTAACAGTAAATAAGCAGAGAAATACAATCTAATAAGCTAAACAGTAAAAGAGCTAAATATTGAAAAGTTGAACTTACAAAAGCCCTTGCTATAAACAGGGTAAAGGAGCTTATAACAAGCTGATCTACAAGCTCTAGCTTGTCAAATACAAGCTAGTAAAAAGCAATAAGCCCTTCCCTGTTTGGCTTATCTTCTAAATAGCTTTTTGAGTGACTTTTGGTAAAACGGACTTAAGCTTTGTAAGTTATGGGAAAACTTACGATGCTTAAGTTAACAGCTTAAGTAATAAGTAAAAAGAGCTTTTGTGAGCTTATGACATTAACTTAAAACAAGATTTTAACTTAAAAACTTAAATTTCATTAACTTTAATAAAACAGTACAATAAGCTAAAAAACTTTAAATATAAGATGAAAAACTAAAAGCTAAAAAACTAGATGCCATGAAAGGCTTACAAAGTCGTATTTATACTAAAAATCTAAGTCTTAGGGCTTCACTCTTTGTGTTTCTTCAGTGAGAGAGCTCAGAGGTATGTTAGTTGTGTAAGAAACTCAAAATCATCATCTAAGCCGTCCAATTATCTTGTTCATCAAGCCAATCAATCTAAGCCATTGAATCTTTGTCTTCATTCCTTGACGAATGGGGATTTAAAGGATTGCCAAGGTGGCTTTGGCTGTTTATGAGGTGGGGTTGAGGTGGGAGAGGGATGTTTTTGTCTGGGGTGCAATGGTCGAGGGAAAGAGATGATGAATAGTATGGGGAGTTTGGCAGGAAAAGGTTTTCAGGGGTGAAATGAAAGTTAACAGGTGTTAGCCCTGTTTTTGTTATATGTTTGCACCGTTAGTCCTTTTGGACTGACATTGTTAGTCCGTAAGGACTAACGATGCGAAAGAGGGTTAAGGGTGTATGGTTAATAGCTGTTAAGTAGGGTTTGGGCTTAGTAATTAGGTCGGGTAAGTATATATTTGAATTTGGGCTTTTTATGGCTTAAGTCTTATAAGTCTTGTACATAAATGCTTAATGGGCTGACCCGGCCCATTAGATGGGTGCGGGTGGGCCCATTAAGTATTTCTTCGATATTGGCCTCGTCTTTGACTTTTGACTTTGACTTGGTTGACTTTGACTTTGACTTTTACTTTTTCACGCTTTTCCATTCCGTGCTCGGTTTTGTCTTTTTTGGCTTCGTTTTTGTCCTTTTTGTTGATATCCATTTCCTGCACAATATAAATGCAAAACACATAAATACAATGTATTTTTGGTAAGTTTTTGGTCTTTTAAGTCCGTTTTTATAGGCAAAGGGTATGTGTAATTAAGCACATACCAACAATATAAGTTAGTTTCCGAATAACTTATATTGTTCATAGTCATTGTTTCTCTTGTAGTTAGTTTGGATCTATCCAGATTGGCTACCACCCTTAACAGGCTAGAAAGATCTATTCAGATTGGGACCAACAAGTGATATCAGAGCTAGTTGAGAAGCTTTGAATAAGAAGAACACATTTTCTACATCTCAAGTTCTTCAAATGCTAATTCTAAGGTACTTACTTGTTCTACTGAATGTGAGCAATCATATGCTAATCTTAAAAAATTATATGATACTCAAAGGGAACAACTTGGTGATGCTAGTATAGAAATACAAGCTTATGATCTAGCTTTAAAAAAGGTAGAGGCTCAATTAGTTACTCATCAAAAAAACCAACTTTGGTATGAGGGAAAGATTAGATTTATGAAAATTAATTTAGATGATAAAACTGATGTGCTTACATATCATAAGAAACTATTAGCAGAAGCTGTAAAAGAAAAGGAAGAACTAAAAACTAAACTTGAGAATTTTCAAAGTTCTTCTAAAGGCCTTAGTAAATTTCTAAATAGTCAGATGAGTACTAGGGACAAATCTGGGCTTGGGTATGGAGATCAAGTACATAATGGTGTCTTAAGTTATGAAAATGAAGTTTTTCAAAGTGTATTTGACAGTAGGTCATGTGATGTAGAAGATAGTCCTATGCATGATAGATTTGCAAATGTTGAAGGCATACATGCAGTTCCCCCTCTAATGAAAGGAAATTACATGCCTTCAGGACCTGATAAAGAAGTAAATGATTCTATGTTCACATATGGTCCAAAACAGTCTAACACTAGTGAATTTGATACTCAAACCAGTAATTATGACTCTTGTGAGTCCAATTCTAGTGCAGAAACTCTTGAATCTGTGCCTGAACCAGTTGTAGTTGAACCCAAAGTTGTTATTAAACCTAAAGTTCTTAATGATGAACCTATTATTGAAGAATGGCATTCAGATTATAGTTGAACCTAAAGAGATAAAAAGAACAGTCAAACCTGGTTTTAAAAAGGTTGAACCTATTAATGCTAGGAAGGAAACTGTTAGACCTTGGAATAACTACATGACTAATAAACATGGACTTGGTTTTACAAAGAAAGTTTGTTTTGTATGTAGAAGTCCTAATCATTTAATCAAAGATTGTAACTTTCATGAAAACAGAATGGCTAGAAAACCAGTGTTGAATAATGAGGGAAAAGGATCTGGTCAAAGGGTGGTTAGACCAGTATGGAACAATACTTAGAGGGTAAACCATAAAAAATTTGCTAATAAAATGACTCACCTACACCCAAAGAGGGATTTTGTTCCTACATCAGTATTAACAAGATCAAGTCAAGTTAATACTGTTAGGCAAACATTTCCAAAAGCAGTAGAAACAGTTAATACTGCCAGACTAGTTTCCACTGCCTTTAAAAGACCAAATGTGAATGTAATACGACCAAAAGCTTTTTATAAGTCACATTCATCAGTTAAGAGACCTTTTTATCAAAGAAAAACACCAAAAACAATTTTTTCAAACCAAAAGGTTAATACTATGAGGGTAAATAGGGTTAATACTGCTAGGCCAAAAACAGAGGTTAATATTGTTAAGGCCTCAGCAAGTTTAGTTTGGAAACCAAAACGAGAAGTGTTAGGCCATGTTTCCAAATCAGATAGTTCATCAAAGGACCTGACAAGATATGGGTATATTGATCCGCTAGGAGGATTCAAGTCAATTATGGATTGGGTTTTCCAAAGACATTGATTTTTCTTATCTTGTGAGCAAGGAAATTCATATGGAGTGTGAGGTTTATGAATTATTATTGTTTATAGTTTATGTGGTTGTGGACTAACCTTTTTGTAGAAAAAACTTAAAGTTGCTGTCATTGATATAAAAGATGGTTAGAAACTCTAAATTCATTGTTTTATTAAATCAGGTTCAATCACCACAAGGTCTCAAATAGGAGCAATATCAGTAAGTGTTGTTGTCACAGCAGGTTGTTATTCGTGACAACAAGGGTTTGATGGTCTCTGGTTGTTTTGTAAATCAATGAAGCTGCAACAAAAGAAGAAGAAGGCTGATGTTTCAAGTTACAACAAAATTCTAGGTTTTATACAGTTAATCAATGTGTTTGTGCTTTCATAAAAAAAAATTGCTGGCTGGAAACTTAAGGTTCTGATTAAGAAGAATATTTATTCATGGAGTCAATAGCAGCCTAGAACATAAATGTACAAACGATTCTTAACAGTTATGAAAGTTACTTAGTACTGCTCGTTTGGACTAAGTGCTGCCAATTCGTAACTTAATACTGCTGGAGGCGCAAAGTTATGAGAACAGGAGGCTTACAGGTACAAATGGGTTTGTTGTTTTGGCTGTGGAAAGTACACGGATTATAATTGTGGTTATTTGTGATGTTGCTTCATGGTTGTTCAACGATGGTGATTGCTGTGAAACACTAATATACTTTTTATGGTTTTCATCTTTAAAGCTGTTGTGAAACCCTTGGAAGGATGTTGGTGATGATTGGCTTGCTTTTCTGGTTTGTGCTCTACATTAGCAGCAGGTTATGATGTTTTGCTGCTGATTATCGTACTTTATGGAAGATGCTATGGCTATTTGTGTGTGATTAATATGTTGCTTAAGATTTGTGTTTGTGTTTAACAGTAGTAAGGCCAAGAAGTTAATATTGTTCGAGATATTAGTACTGTTGGCTTTATCTGATATCGGACAGTACACAGTTTGATTCTGTGATTAAGCAAATTATTTGGTATGAAACTTAGTCCTGCTCGTATATATGTTTGTGCTGCCAGAAGGAAGTTAATGCTGTTGGTTAGTGATTGGGTGCAAGATTAGTACTGTTTGTGTACTTAATACTGCTAGCATTAAAAAGTAGTTGGTTAATACTGCTCAAGTTAAACATTAGTACTGCTCGTTGGTGTCATTAGTGCTGCTCGTTTGGTTTTTGGAGTTAGTGCTGCTATCAATAAGCAGTTACTACTGCTAGCTTTAAAGATTAATGCTGCTAGTTGTGTACGATATAGTACAACACACAGTTTAGTTCTCGGATAGTTTGTTCTTAACTGAATTTATGGATAGTGTTTTTGAGAATCAGAAAGCTAAGATGGTTATGAGAAAGTTCTTTAGGTGTTGGTTTAATCACCACACAACAAATGGTCATCAGTTCACCATGTTTAACAGACATCAAGAACTGACTAGTCCAGAGCAAACGGCTTCTGGTAAAGACTTCTAAAATCCATTGATAGCTGACAGTTTGCTAAAAACTGTATGGTAATCAACTCACCATGTTTCACAACAAAGAGTTGGCTAGTCCAAAGCAAACGGCCCTTGGTAAAGACTTCTTAAATCCGTTGATGGTTGATAGTTTACCCAAAAACTATATGGTTATCAATTTGCCATGTTTTACTACAAAAATTGGCTATTCTGGGGCAAACGGCAACCGGTAAAGAATCATCAAATCCGTTTATGGCTGGTAGTTTGCCAAAAACTATACATTTTTGTGATTCACTTCAAAGTGATGAGGATAGTTTTGACCTTATTGAATTGATGATTCTTTGTACCAATTTTTTTACCATGGTTCGTGATTTGGAGAATTTAAAAACCACTTATCTGATAATGAAGAAAGTTTGGGTGAGGATGCATCCAAACAGGGGAGGATTCATGATGCATATGCAGCGGTTACAAAGGAGAAAAAGGTGAACGATGACAAAGATACAGCTCAAGAAGTGACAAAGTGTTTGGATACATCCTCCTGATGATCATGAAGCATACAAGAAAGAAACTAGAAGATTTTGAGAAAAAAAATATCAAGTTTAGGGGAAGATTGTTAGGATTTAAACCTCCTGGTGATCATGAAGCTTTCATTGAAGAAACTTGAAGTTTAATAAGTGAACATCAAGTTTAGGAGATGATTGTTAGGAATTAAAGTCTTCATGAATTAATGATGGTGAAACTGTTTTTGGTCAAAGTGAAAAAGAGAATCAAAATTAATGTGGAGTTACAACATTAATGAGGAGTTATTATGTTGAATACTAATTAAAGAAACCATTAATGCTGATGAGAAGTTACATAGGTTATTATTGAAGGTATTAATAGTATTGATGTAGAGTTGTTAGGAAAGTATTAATAGAAGTTGTAACCTACTTGGACTCCTTAACCTATAAAAGGAAGCCATAGGGTTTAGAGAAAATTATCACTTCCATTATCACTTCTACATCATATCATACGCATCTCATAGCATAGAATCCCTCATAGTTAATAATCTGTAACCTAGGCAGATTCAATAATAATCAAATTTCTATTTTATTCATTGTTCTTCTTAGCAATATAAGTTAGTTTCCGCATAACTTATATTGTTCATAGTCATTTTTTCTCTTGTAGTTAGTTTGTATCTATCCAGATTGGCTACCACCCTTAACAGGCTAGAAAGATCTATTCAGACTGCGCGTATGAGTGACTTTCGTTTACTATTTATTTTACCAAATTGAGCGAGTGTGAAAAAGAATCTTATCTATAAAAATTCGTGAGTTGCTTTGTCGCGTTATCTATGCATGTGATCATAAATTGTTTTACCAAACGAAATTCTTTTGCTTTGATTGCTTGAGGGCAAGCATTAAGCTAAGTATGGGGGGATTTGATAACGCTCTGAATATATAAAAAATATCCCTCAAAAATACACTAAATATATACGTTAACGCATAAAATATTGCAAAGTTTGCTTGTTTGTTGTGTAATATTCATTTCAGGACCAAAAGTGATGAAAAGGACTAACGATGCAAAGAAATCCAGTTAAATGCACTAACGGTCGTTATAAGAAGAATTTAGAAGAGAATCCAAGGAGGAATTAATGAACGAGGTAAAAGTACGGCGCATAATTATTTTTGTGCGGCGTACTTCAAAACGAAGTAAATGCCATTTATTTAAACACCAAGTGCGGCGCACAATTTTGAAAGGGCGGCGCACTTTCCTGACAGTTACACAGAAATCATTATGAGTGCCATTATTATACAACTCTTGGCTTGCCCAACTCCTCTAACTGATGATGAGATTTTAGCTATAAATAGAGGACGAAATTTGCTCCTCAAATATATCAATTTTCAATCATTCTCTTATCATTTCACCTATAATCACTAGTTAGGGAATTGTTCTTAGGAATTGTTGAAGAATAAACCTTGTTCTTCATCACATTCCAGGTTTTCAGTGGAAGGAAAGTGCTATTTGATCTTATAAGGTGGTGTTAGGAGTTGTTATTGTTACTATGGTTGAAGTTGCAAGTCGTTGTAATCTCCGTTCAATGTAATACCTTGTAAGCAGGAGCATTATTTGCTACTTGATTTTGGTATGAACATGTTTCTCTGTTTCTATATCATGACTTTTGAATCAATCATACTTGTTTTGTGTGTTGTTCTTATCAATATGGAGTAGATTAACATGTTTGGTTGGGAAATATATGGGTGATATGGATTAAACTTGGATGAACTGTTGAATTTTGGAATTTTCTAAATATAAGCTTGATATTTTTTTACACGGATTCTTTAATAGTCATTTGATCATCATACTAGTTCGGATATAGGTATAAAGACTCTGTTGATACAAAAGTTGGATGTACCTAGATCAGGCCCGAATTAGGTATAATTCGGGTTGCTTGGCTCCGGCTCTTGCACCAAGTGAATCTTGATTGTGAGACCTGCGCACTAAGAAAACAAAGCACCGTTAGGCTTACCGTGAGATTGTCTCCCACGATTAGACTCCGGCGTGAGAGTAAGTAATCGGTTTATGGTTATAATCGGTGATTATTGGTGTGGAGAGTGTTTAGGGTTCTTAGATCGTAGAACATACCTGTGAATGGAAGACGAGGGTCTCCTTATATAGGGGGTAAAACCCTAAGACCTTTCGTGTCCATAATTAATATAACCGATATACATTAATTACCTCATAAGTAACGGTCATATTAATTATGGGATAAGTAACAGTCATATTAATTATCTCATTAAATGGTCATAAGTAGAGTCAAAGTATGACTCCTTGGTCAACGACAGCGCATGCTGGCGCTATGTTCTAGCGACCCGCGGCCCAGACGTGGTCCGTGACCACGACCCGCTGGCCCAGTAGCGATAGTAAATGGATTGGCCCATATTCGTAGAAATGGGTCGGGACATACTATGGGTCAACATGTCCCCCAGTCTAGTATGATATGGTTCTTGACCATGTTATGCTAGACTTATGTTATACGTCTTCAGCAAGTAAGCTCATAATCGTATAAATAGATCGGGCCATACTATACGGTTACATGTCCCCCAGTCTAGTATGTTGACTGCGTGCAGCACTTGTCGTGCGCGGGGAATATTTCTAGACTCAAGTTCTTTAGACCGTGCTAATTGTGCATACAATGGGCCGTACCCATATACATATGTTTGGTGATGGAGCTCATATGCTTGGTTTCCCGTGTCAGAACGGTAAGGACCCCGTAAGAAGAACAATTTTTCTATAGTCGGGGTAACACTAGCATTGGCCAGGTACCATTCTTGTTCATCTCTTAAGAGAGGATGATAAGAATTCATAAGAGTGAATCTGCTTCTTGTGGTTCGAACTAACGGGACGCAACCCAAACCGAAAGACCCGAACCGTTTTGACAAAACCCACTTCGATAATACTTTAATATGACCATTTTACACCTCCTTTTAACTCGAAACCTCAAGGATTGAACCCAAAATTAAACTCCTAAAATTACCATTGCATGTGTTATTTTATTAGTGGAATAGGTAGGCATCGACGAGGGGATTAAGAAAATATAATTAGATCGTCGTGCATGTAATTTTTCTGGCGAATGGTGGTGGTGGAATGGTGGCAGCCGGCGGCTATGGTAGGGAGGAGGAACAAGGAAAACAAATTTTTGTAAAAGATGAAAATGTGTGTATGTGCTTGCTTATATAGAGATTTGGTTTGGCCTTTTGACACAAATGACCCTCCCTTCCTTTTAGACCCTTTTCAAACTACTACGAAGTGTGGCGGTGTTGGTTCGTTCTAAACTTAACAGACCACTCACATTTCACATAGCACTTTTCGTAAATATTTTTTTATTTTCGATATCATATTTTTCTGGTTTGCCCCATTTAATACAATGTAATAACACTTAGAAAACGCGAATCTAGCTCAGACAAGGAAACAAAGACGACATTCGTAAAAACTACGAAATTTAGTGATCTAAAATAAATCAACATACACACGTACATTTTACATTGCTTTAACGTTAACGAACGCGCGGTCCCAACGATGACTCGCGAAATCGTCAAAAAAAAATTTTCAAAATTTCCGTTCTCAAGTAAAATACAAAAAATAATTATTTACATAAATAGACCGTTTAAATAGTCGAACGAATCACTCACAACGAAATTTATAAAATAATAATTATGACGTCCGAATTCGCGATCGTCAAACTCGTCGTGAAACTCGGGCTGTTAACAACTGTCGACCCTGAAGTGATCGAGGAACCAGACCAGACACGCCGTCTCTTCCACCCATGCCATCATAACTATGGATCTTTATCTCACCAAAGAGATGATGAGGAGGATGATGGTGCTTCTCGTGCTAGTACCCCATCTCCTACAACCTACCTAAACTCTCTCAAACCTCTCGATTACCAACAATATGAAGTTCCCACTTCTTTTGAACAAAATGATGATCTTCTCTTCGAACGTCAAACCGCTGCCAACACACGCAGACAATAGCATAAGGAACTTAGAGGTGTATTCAAGTCATTTGCAAGGCCATGCTAGGAGATCTTTGGCACGAAAAGAAATGAAGAGTTTGAAGTGATGACTAGCTTGGTTTAATTAAATTGGTTTAGGACATTTATGTGCACTTATGTTTATGGATTAATCGATATGTGTGATACATCCGACTTAGTCAAAGAACTATGAACTTGTTTACGCTTGCTTAGGACCTTTAATTCTATAATCATTAGTATGGCTTTTAACACACAGCATGCATTCTTGTATATATTATTTGTGGGCAAACATTCTGATATACTTGATTCATGAATATACTATGATATTATATCCTATATATATATATATATATATAATATATATATATATATATATATATATATATATATATAGTATATATATATATATAATATAATATATATACTATATTATAATTATATATATATATATGTTCACATAATCGACTTGATCGGCAAATTGACCACCAAAACACAACCTTCTCACAAATTTTTAAAAAATCAAATTTTGGTCGTCTGAAAAAACACCAGATCGCGGCGGGCCCCCTTAAGTCATAAGAGGGCGGTCCCTAAAGTATAAGGGGGTCGACATTAATTAAGGGGACCGGCCATCCTGGTTCACAGATTTTAATTGTTACCTTTCAGCTTTTTGACCATCTTATTACCTAGGCCTCAGTTATCCTTACCCATAAATGCTCGAACAGAATTTTTGGAAAAGTCCTAAACTAATTCAAACTCATTCCGATTTTCCAAACCATAATTTCTTCCCATAAATTGCCCTCCAAATGCCATACATCACTTCACCATCTCTTCATCCATTATCACCACTATAAAACCTCCCATGGCATCAACTAGAGCATCCGATTTCCAAAGCTTCCCAAAGATAAAAATCAGACAACCTTCCACAAAAAACACTTATTGAGAATTTAACTCACGCTGACACCTAAACCCCATCACCCAACATCAACTCCAACACCTAGTGCTCTAATTGCACCCTCAAAACACATCAACAAAGGCACATCCACCTCCATTGACAACACACCCAAATCACCAACCGCTCCACATCACCATCAAAAAATGGTTACTTGACGTCACAACATCCCCTCCTTCTTAAGAGTTCCTCACCTCCTCCAACTCAAAAAATGCATCACTAACATCACTCTGCACCCTTAATCGGTCCCCAATAACCCCCCTAGCTGAGTTAATTTGATACTTCCGACCCCCTCTCCACCTATCTTTGGGTTATACCTCTTCCGTATGAACCTTCTGAGGCACATGAGGATTCATGTATGTTTCCTATCACAATCGAACTCTCAACTTTAGATTGAGAAGATGATCTCCAATATAAAGTTCTCCTACATTGAACAACATGCACTCACAACCTCCCCTTTTTCCCACACACATAAAATCCACCAACAATCTCTCCAAACATAAAACATACACTATGTTTACGTTTGCTCTATGAGGATGGGGGGGGGGGGGGGGGGGGGGGGGGGGGGGGGGGGGGGGGGGGGGGGGGGGGGGGGGGGGGGGGGGGGGATAAATATCAAACCAAACCTTTTGCAATCAAGTCCATTAGAATCTAGAATTTTAAGCATATGTAGTTTACATTTTTTATGAATGATTGTATCATATGCTTCAAGCCTATTATTTCTATTTTATGCATGTAACAAGTGTGATGCATACACACGTTTTATTTAAATGCAATGGTCTTATGATAATGTTTGGCAAGTATGCATTGTTTGTGCTTACATCTAATGTGATGCAAATATTTTTTCCTTCATTCTCCATAAGTTCAAAAATTGGTGTGGTTCTTCTAACTTGTTTTTGTAAAAAAGTTACCATAGCTCGATTCCTTGGTGCTCTTGAACGAGGGGGAGTACACATCAAGGGATCATTTTTTTTCTGACAATTCTACTAATATTCATCGGCGAAGCTTTTTTTATTCTACAAAAAGGGGGAGAAATGTAAATAAACTCGCTAAATACTTGTTTAAAGCTAATTTTTCATTTAATGAGTTTAGATTTTGTAATCATCAAAAAAAAAGAGATTGTTGATAGAAATAATGCCTAAAAACATTATTAATATTTTTTGATCTCTCTACGTTTTGATGATCACAATGTAAAAAACTGATAAATGAACAAATTAAATATAAACAAGTAATTAGTAGTAAATATTCATTTCCCGAAAATTTAATCACTTAACGGTTATGAATAACCAAATGCTAAAGCATTTCCAGCTCAAAGGATTTTTATTTTACCTGCATACTTTATAAAAATGTCACAATATTTTTATATCTTTTACAAAAACATTTTTAGATTTAAAAAAGGTTTTATTTAAATAAAATATTTTGAATTCAATTTTCCTACGAAAAGGGGGGAAAAAAAACGGCTAGAAATGTTCTAGAATATACCTCCCCCAGAAAAGACAAAAAAGGAAGCGTCTAGGCTGGGCGACCCCCTTAAATTTAAGGGGACCGACACCCTAATTAAAGGGACCGCCCAGAAAAAAATCTAGCTCCGCTGGCCTATAAATACTGGACTATTCCCCACTGATTTTCTCACCTTTTGCACATACTTTCTTTTTGTTCTAAATCACTTTATACTCTCCTTTCTTTCCTTTGATCATTTAATCATAAAGCTTTGTTTCTAGGTGATTCAAACTTAAATCCTCAAGTGCAAGAGAAAAATACTTCTTATCACCAAGTCAAGAAGTGTTATAGTTTAGTTGGTGTTATTGTGAAGTTGTGTTAGATCTTGTAAATCATTTGTGTATATGTTAAGTGTATGCGTAGTTGTTATAATAACGTAGATTGTGGTGATTATTGTAAGTATAGTTAGATTAGGTCATCTTGTAAGTAGTGTTAGATTTGTGTGATCGTAGTAGTGTCTTATGATGTGAAATACGAAGAGAAGGTTTTTTTTGTAAAGTAAGATAAGTAGTCAAGCGAAGATAAGTCGAATGATTGATTTGTTTTTTGGGAAGTAACAAGTTGGAGTTATTATGAAGTATGTGTTTTTGTTGGATAGATTGTTCTAGCTATGATTAGAACTCGACATTATGCTTTTGTCAAAATTGTGTAAGCAAAATCGTGTATGGTTATCTCCACCTAAGGGAGATTTGTTGACATAGAGAAGAGAACTCTCGAAGTTTGGTGCACCGGGGAGTGGAGTAGGTGCGAAGAGGGCTTCATTACCGGAACCACTATAAATGCTTGTGTTGTGGGTTTGATCTTTCTAATACTTATCTCTGTCCTTTCATATTTTACTTATTTACTTACCCTTCATTGTTCAAATTGTGCACATATTGATATCACGAGCTGATTATCCGGGGTACTCCGAATCTGCATACCACATATTCCCATACGAACTTTTCTACTTGTCTTTCATTTATGGTTGTTAGGGGTTTGGCTTCTACCCACTTTGTAGAATGTTCGACTGCGATTGCTAGAAACTATAAACCTTCGGGGGCCATTGGTAGCGGTCCTAGGATATGAATTCCCCAATGGCTAAAAGGCCACGTGCTCCCTGCTTCTATGGCCCCGCTTGTTCTGGCTTTCCTTATTGCAGATTGTTCCTTGTATTTTTGTAGTCTTGAATTGCTTTTGCAACTTCCATGTGCATCGATGGCCCATAGTAACCTTGTTTCGTGATTCTGACAACTAGTAAGCGTGGTTCCGCATTAAATCTGCATAACCCTTCATGTATTTCTTTTATGATCTTGTCAATTTGTGGTGGGGCCATGCAACGGAGCCATGGCATGAAGATTAATCTTTTGTATAGGTTTCCTCAAATTAGCTTGTATTGTGGCGCTTGGATTCTGATCTTCCTAGCTTCCTTTGTGTCTTCTGGAAACAATCCTCTTAGCAGGTATTCATAGATGGGGTCGATCCAGCTTTTCCTCTCCTGCATATCTACCTTCGAAACTTCTTTTTTCCTCTATTAACCTTTTGGTTAAAACTTCGACTAGCACTTCCTTTGTGAGATGTTCGAAGGTCATTGATGCCAGCTTGCTTAGCGTGTCTGCTTTCATGTTCTGGTTCCTGTGTACACGCTCAACTTTGTACTCTTCAAAGCCCCTTAGCGCAGCTTTAACCTTTTGCAAATAGTCTTTGATTGATGTCTGTTTTGCTGCGAAGGTGCTTTTTATCTGGTTTACCAGAAGTTGGGAGTCCAGGAATATTGCCACTTTTGCAATTTCCATTTCCTAGGCTATTCGTAGACCTGCTAGTAATGCTTCGTATTCTGCTTTATTGTTCGTTGTTTCAAACTCGAAGCGTAAGGCGTAAATATACTCTTTACCTTCGGGATCTATCAACATTAGCCCTGCTCCTGATCTGTCTGAGTTGGAGGCTCTATCGGTGTAGAGTCTTCACTTACTGTTTGAATCTGGCACTTCCTTTGGTTTTTCTTTCTTCTCGTTGTCCTCGAAGGGTATCTCGACTAAGAAATCGGCTGGCGTTTATTTTTCATTCCTTCTCAGGAACACAATATCATGTTCCCCGAATTTAATTACCCATTTGGCTACTCTTCCTGTTTTTTTAGGCCTTGTGAGCATTTGCTTAATGGAGTGTTTGTGAGAATCGTTATCGTGTGGGCCTGAAAGTATCTTCGGAGTCTTCTTGCTGCGTAAACCAAGGCTAGTACAAGCTTCTCCAAGGCAAGATAGTTAAGTTCGGCTCCTTATAGGACCCTGCTTACGAAATAAATGTGGGTCCATCCTTCATTCCTCTTTATGGCAAGCACAACACTTATACTTTCTTTTGAGGCGGCGAGGTGTATCGTTAAAGTTTCTCCTACCCTTGGTGCAGTGAGTGTTGGTAAGGCTTGAACGAGTTTCTTCATTTTCTCTAGTGCTTTGCCGGCTTCGGTTGTCCACTATATGTTCTTTTTATCTTTGCACCCTTTGAGTACTTTGAAAAAAGCTAGGGATCTTTCTGCATCTTTTGATAAAAACTGGCTGAGGGCTGCTAGCTCCCCGTTAAGACTTTGTATGTATTTTAGTGTTCTTGGATGGTCGAGGTCAGTGACTACTTTAACCTTCGAAGGATTGGCTTTTATGCCCTGCTTAGTGATGAGGGGCCTTCTTCAACACCGAATGAGTATTTCTTTGGGTTTAGCTTCATGTTGATCGATCGAAACCTTTCAAAGGTTTCTTGTATATCTTTTAACATTTCTTTTTCAGAAGTAGTTTTGATGACCACGTCATCCACGTAAGCCTTAAGGTTTCTTCCAATTTGGTGACCGAAGACCTTGTCTACTAACCTTTGGTATGTTGCCCTTGCATTTTTGAGACCAAACGGAATCTTCTTGTAGCAAAATACTCCTTCTTCTGCGTAGAAGGCTGTTTTATTTTTGTCTTCTTCTACCATTTGGATTTGATGGTAACCCTTGTAGGCGTCTAGGAAGCACTTCAAACGGAACCTTGAGAGGGATTCTATTTTCCAATCGATCTCTGGTAGTGGATAGAAATCTTTGGGACAGGCCTTGTTTATGTCTGTGAAATCCACACACATTCTTCATCCTCCATCACTCTTTTTTACCATAACAGGGTTGGCTACCCATGCTTGGTGCTTGACCTTCTGTAGTATCCCTGCTTTCGTAAGTTCTTCTATTTCTTTACAGGCTGCCATGTTGCGATCTGGACCTAAACCTCTCTTGTTCTGCTTTATTGGCTTAACATGGCTGTACTTATATAGCTTATGTTCCGTGTTGAAAGGTTTTCCTTCAACCATTATGGTTCTCGGAATCCCTGTTATATCAACGTGTGTCCATGCGAAGACGTCTGCGTTTGACTATAAGAGGTTATGCAACTCTTTTTTGAAATGTTCAGTTAGCTGCTTTTCGATGGTCACCGTTTGGTCGGGATACTTGTCGTTTACGATAATTTTTTCCTCAGCGTTGACGCAACTGAGGACCCTTTTCTCGTTTATGGCAAGTATCTTTCTGGCCCTCTTCGTTCCTTCATCAGTTTCGTCTGCCGAAAGTACAGTTCTGATTCCTTTTTTTGTATGAAATTTAATGGCTCCGTGAATCGTTAAGACTACGATTCCCATCCTTTGCATAGCTGTTCTTCCTAATAGCATATTGTGTGAGGAGTCAGACCTTATAATAACGAAGTTAAGAGTTTCTGTCTTTGAGAGGGGGCGTCTCCTATTATGATATCTAACGAAACTTCACCAATGGACCAAGAACATTCTCCTGAGAACCCTAATAGAGGGTTCTTCAGGTCTACTTTAGTGGCTTTGATGGTAGGATTCAGTTTCTAAAAGCAATGCTCATAGAATAACTCACAGCAATTAAGCTATTCGCTATCTTATGTAACTCTCACCCAACCATGTCCTTCCAAATATATTGGCCTCTATAATGACTGGTGCGTTATTAACCTTTTCTACTGGAGGAAATATAATTTCCTTTCCTCCGTAGACTGTTTTGTGCGAGGCTTTTTGCGATATGGGCTTCTCGACTTACCATAAGTATGGGTGCTTCAGCGGGTGCGGTGCCTTTATCCTTTTTACTTTCTCATCGTGGGGTGTCGGATAACTTTGTTCTTTCCTTTTTTATTCCTTTCACGAGGTGCGAAAGTTGTCCCGAGTTTACAGCCTCTTGAATCTGAGTTCTAAGGTGTCTAAAATCATTGGTATCGTGTCTGTAATCTTCATAGAAGTGACAGTACTTGGACATATCTCACGATCGCTTACTTCCGAATATCTTTGGAGGTGGCTCGAAGCTTCTTGCAGCCTTCTCTGTAGCGAGAATTTCCTTTAGACTTTTTGACAGACTAGGAAGCAAACCATGGTTGTTTTGCTGTCCTCTATTATTATCCCATGAACTTTTCTTTGACCTTTCAAAACTGTCTATTCGATCTCTTGAGGCACCATTAGTGGCTACCTCTCTTGCTTCAACCCATGTGTAAGTCTTTTCCATTAGACCTTTGTAAGTGGATGGAAGGTCCGTGGAGAAATGCTCGACCAAACTCCTTGTTGTCAAGCCATGAACAAAACCTGAGATTCGTTGTTCTTCATGTAAACCCAGGATCTGCAAGGTATCATTTATATATCTGGTGATGAAGGCTCAAGTGCTTTCGCCTTCTCTTTATTTGATGTTGTGGACAGCTAGATGCGTCTTCGTAAACTTCTTTTGTTGGCTAAAATGCGATCGGAATTTTGCTTTGAGATCTTTGTAATCGAGGATACTACATGATTTCTGACTGTTCCACCATATTATGGCAGAGTCTTTGAGGGTATATGTGAACATATGGTAGGCTACCGGCATTAACCATTTTTGAATCCGTATAACTCCTTTGAAAAGGTGCAGGAAGTTATCTGGGTCTCCTTTCCCATAATAAGAACCGATATGGGAAGGCATTTTTTGTCCGTCTAGGAGAGGATAGTCCTCTATCCAGCGCACAAAAGTTGTTACCGAACCCACAGGGTTCAAGACAATGCCTGTCAGGTTTGGATTGGTATACATAGGCACGTTTAGGAATGTGTACATAGGCTGTGTATAAAAAGGATAAATGTTTGTAGGCATATTTGCAGGGTACGTGAAACCATTCTGGGAAGGCATAATACTATTTTTGAAGGTATGTGGTGCGTTCCCCTCCTATGGGAGATGGGCAGGAATTCCCCCCATAGGGAGGTTTCCCGGAGGAGTTCGCGCGGGGAAGCTTAAGTGCTGCCTGCTAACAAAACTCGTAGGTTATTGATAAAGGTGAATGTGAGTAGGCATGAACCCGTTAGGCATACTCAAGCTAGTAGGTATGAAAGGTTGAGCATGATATGAGAGGAACGTACCGTTAGGAGGGAAATTCCCTCCTATGTTATTTGGAAGTGCTTGACCTCCGTAAGCGAAAGTCAGAGAAGATTGCAAAGGTTGCCCATTCTTGCCTTTCCCCAAATGGGCTGCTAAAAGTGGAGGGAGATTCACACTTTGACCTCCATTTCCTTTGGGTGTTTCTTCTAAAGGCCTTCCCCCTTCAGTATTCCTTTCGACCCTTCTTTCCCCTCTACTCTGAGCTCTTTCGAACCCCACTATTGTTTCCCACCATCTACGGATCCTGGGATATACTACTTGAAGAGGTGGAGTGGCAGCTCTGGTAGGCTCAAGTCTTGGCTCCATCTCTCATTCTTCATCGTAATCTTCACTTAAGTACTCTAGTTCGGTTTGGAGGTCATTATTACGCATCTGCCTATGCCGGCCCCTTAAGAGAGACTCAAGGGCTTCATAATTAGCTTCGATGAAAGCCGGGCTAATCATGGGATTAGGATTAGCTGAGGTGGAAGTACGATAAGCCATGGGCGTGTTTTCAGGAGTGGTGGCGGCAAACATGGTGGTAGTTATGGGTATTGCTGAGAAACCTGGTGGTGGTGTAATTTCTCTCCCGCTTGTCATGCCAGAAAAGAAGGTGAGTTATTTTGACAATTAATAGGCTTGGTTTGAATGAGACTAATTGTTGCGGTCCCATGGATGGCGCCACTAATTGTGCAAATATGGGTACGACCAGGCTTTGATGAGATCGAAGAGTTCTTTGAGTGATCGTTGAGTTTCCAAGCCTTGAATAACCTGTGTCAACACAAATAAAAACACTACGTTAAGTGAAGCGCATGGGGTGTCCTTGTGAATCACCTCCTGTGTGAGAGTAAGTATGTGCTTTGTATTTGGTAAAGTATGATAACGTAAGTAAGTGTGTGAAGAGTTCTAGCCATACCTGGAGCCCTTACCATCTATTTATAGGTGTAGAAATGAGATGGGATGAGGCTTAGCACAAAGACCGGTGATCGTGGAGGTGTCCCACGATTTAAGGGGTAGTTCTTGGGGTTGTGTACTACGATCTCTATTTTGGCAGGAAGACCTTGATGGAGATGGAGAACTTGGGT
>BQNB010047313.1:0-43198 GCA_026074375.1 Tanacetum coccineum | reverse complement strand
ATATGCCGCCTCAACACCAATGGTTCTCTTATGAGAGTTCCACCAAGTCAAAGCACTGTCCTGCAGTGTGCATGTAGCATATTTCACTTGATACTTCGGTGGACAATTACTGATATTAAACACAGTCTCCAACTTCTCAAACCAGCGGGTCAATCCGACGACGCCTTCAGATCCTGAGAAATTATGTGGCTTGCACTTCAAGAAATCTTTGAAAGTGCACTCTCGATCCACCGGCATGAAACCTCCATCATTCATGCCATGATTCCCATTTCTATTTCCATTTCCTCCATTTCCATTTCCTCTATTTCCATTTCCTCCGTTCTCGCCTTCTAGTTCATCCTTCTTCTCATTCAGGGGTTCAAGGGTCCTGGCGGCTTCACGAGCCTCCATCTCTTCAGCTACTCGGCGAGTAACCAATTCTTCAAACTCCTCATGAGTCATGGACGCTCCAAATCGGGTGCTAGGCATCTTCCTACAACATATCAACATAACACTCGATGAGATTTCTAGGTCATGCGAGATTACTAATGGTATTAAATAAAATTTACGGTTAATAACATAGAAAATACACGATCAAAATACATATCCATGGAAGTCCCATAATTGCATGACACAAGAGTATAAGTAAATCAAATCATGACATCATATCATAGATAAATATCAATTTCATATCATCGAACATTAAGGATTACATCACAACGTTTCAAAATATAGAAAATACGAGTTCTAATACTACGGTCATCACTAAACGCTACTACTCAATGCTGTAATACTAACGAACATCTTTAAGGACGGTAGCCTATGTGCTTCCTAGCACACGCCTCAAGTCTGCCAACTCTCACTCGATTATAAAATCGAAGTCGTCGCATCTGCCTCAACTCTCTCTGCATACGTGACATGCCGCGCTGGAGTTGGTCAACTCTCTGACTCTCAACACTCGCGGTGCCTCTAAGCCTCATGTTATCCCTCTCTAACTCAGCAATCCTCTCAGTCAAAGCAATAACTGCTGACTCAACCCCAACCATCCTATGTCCCTGCTCTCTCTGAACTCCCTCAATAGTCTGTATACGATGGACTGAGATAGCCTGAGTGTGATCATGGAACCTCTGAACCAAATCTCCTAATGTCTCATACGTAGCCTCTACTGCTCCCTCCTGAGCAGGCTTAGGTATATCCTCTAGCATCGCAGGATGCGTAACCCTCTCAACTCTGACCTCAACCGGGCCTCTCACACTCGTCTCTGTCTCATCTCGATCATCAGCCTCAACTACAACTCTAAACATTAACTCCACTAGCTTTAATAATATCAGCAAAATCAAAACACGCCTCGATAACTGCCTCAACGGGGTCAATATCCATCCCATCACTCCTCTCAACATCATCATCCACCTCTATATCAATCCCTCTAGACCTAGACTTCCCAGAACTCTCATCCTCAACGTCAACTCCCAAACCAACCTCTCTAGGTACGTATGGCTCAAAACTATCCTCTAAATCCGTCGCTGACTCAGGACTCCTAATCCTCTTAGGTGATGGTATCAAATCAGCACGGACAGGAGATAGAGCTCCGGCTATAGGTGGTAATGTGGGTACAGATGTCATAGCGGATCTACGTCTCTTGCGAGATGGCCTCACAAAAGTACTTGGTAAATCAGGAGAAGAATGATCCGACAATGAGTGTCTCGAAGAAGAATCAGATGAAGCATCCGAATGAAAATCTGATGATGCCTCTGATGATGAATCTGAAGAAGAATGATCGACAGAATGTCTCACAACAAGTTGTTGAACATGTAATGGTCCAACCCTCTTCCTCGCAGTCATCATGTGTACCGGCCCATTAAGATGGTAGCGGTACGGTCGACCATGGGGAATAGGCTGTCCAGGTGCTAGAATCATAACTCGACGACGAGGTTATTACAGTGATCTCTTTAAAATAGTAATCTCAGTGAAAGCATACCATGGGTAGTGATGGTGGTGTATCTGGTATCACCTGTCTGATGGTGTCGTCAGTCGATGAGTAAAAATGGGTGATATAGCTGGTAATGGTGGAATATGGCTGATGAATGGATCCTCAATGGATCAGACTCTGAATCAGATGTAGGTATAATCAGGAGGGGATGCGGTTAATAATCTGGGATGGTGGTATAGTAGGTGCTATGATAGGTGTCTTTATGGGTATCACTGTAGTGTCAGTCTGAGTAGTGGGTGGAGTAATCACGGGTGTGGTGTCGGGAATAGTGGTACCGAACAAGATAACTTGTCTAGCAAGTGTCCCTATGCTATCCTCTGATGAGTCCGGAGAAACTGAGATAACTGAAATAGCCATGACCTGCACAAGCAAAGTTTATATAAATCATCTTTATATCAACCATGCATGATGCAACATATGATCGGGTGAATGGGTAACTGGATGCATGCAAAATAAACGAATAAATGTGCGGGTCATCGAGTACGGCATGATGGGATGAAATGCGAAATACTTATAGTAATATTAGTTATACTTAGTATTTAATACATATATATTATTGATATAGTATTAAATTATGTATACGTACTATGGTAAAAATCACGTAAGGCGCTAATCACGTAGATCACATACAGGTTAATAAGTCCAGACCTAGTTAATACTACATGGTTCTCTATAACCTTGGCTCTTGAAACCAATCTGTCACACCCCCAAACGGGCCCTGGACGGAATACGTGTCCGGAGGCGTGACGTTCCTGGATATCTCAAGTACAAAGCATAGAGAACGACCTCTAAGGGTACGTTTTAAAAATAAACACCGTTGCAAAACTATTAAATAATAATAAGTTTTCCATCAATCCAACTTATAAAATATTCAAAAGTTAAAATGCGAAAGCTTTAGTAAGTTCAACAACGGTATTTAAGATAACATAGATGAAATCTAAAAACTGGTTCAGGCAATTAGACTTCATATAGATCAAGCAACATCTTTCAAGCTAAGCACCTGAGAAAAACATGCTTAAAACGTCAAAACATTAAAGTGAGTGAATTCAAAGGTTTTAATTTGATGTAATAGGGACCACAATATTTTAACCGGCATGCGACAATTATAACAAATACAACTTTTACATAAAAGATACCTACAATTGCACTAAAGCCTCATGACAACGATGCTAAATTCGGAGACAAATGCTTTCATATATCAAAAGTTTTCATTGCCCTAGAGGAAATTCGACCTAAGATTTCCTATCCAAAATTCGACATGACATATATCCGTTTAAATGGGCGACCCGTGGGTAGTAAGTGCGACTTACCCGATAAGGGGGAATGAAATTAGTCCCAATAGATCTTATTTATTCACACATACTTCGCGCTCATATTACCCCCTCAAACTAGTCCTCCGGTCAGAGATTAACAGTTTCAATGATAGTTTTGGGCAATAAGAGGTCTAATCGGCTACTTAGGCAACACTAAACCGGGAAAAATTCTCATGAAAAGTACTTTGTTTCCGATTTAAAAAACAAGCAAATGTTTCTCACGATCTCACGAGACGGGTCCGGGAGGAGAGAAAGGAGTAAGAGACGATGTGCGTTCAAGGGGGCAACGGATGTGAACGGGAGAGCAAATCCGTGGGGATGAATGCCGGCTGGGTTTGGCGGACGGACTCTGGTAAAACAGGAGTTGTGGTGATCTCAACAACGGATGGGTGGAGGATCATATACTCGAAATGGGGTCTACATGTAGTCATACTATCATCACAGCATACAGCGAGAACTCCACATATACCTAGCATATAGTGGTCGTTTTAGAATAATGTACAACGAATAACGCTTAACGCAAGAGTTGATCATCCGAGCATGAGTAGACATGGGGTATCCTTTTTAAAATGTACTTTCGAATGTTATAGGTTTTAACAAGTCTTGACATTTTGACACATCTTCAAAAATATTTTGTCTTTTAGTATATTTTGTCTTTTAGTGTATTTCGTCTTTTAGTGTATTTTGTCTTTTAGTGTATTTCGTCTTTTAGTGACCCGACACACTAAACTCGACACTTAACGTTATTCTACATTTTATCATAAGTTTGATAATAAAAGTATATTTTTTGACACATTTATAAAGTTTATAAATTTTCGGCATGACCTTTCTAAAAATATCGACTTTCCATTTGTATTCATCTCGAATCGTGAAAATATCCGTTTTATGAAAATACATCATTTATTGACTCAAAAGTGTATCCAATCTATATTTCGACAAACCGCAAATATTACACACCAATATTCTAAACCTAAACCTCTTCGACTTTCAATATGTTTCAACAAAACAAACATCCTAACTTAATCTCTTGCCAACAATATTCAAGCTCGCATACGATAAATCTCTATAAATAACAAAGCCGTAATAATAACAATAGTATAATCAAAATAGTCACTATAACTTTTAAACGCAAAAGTACAACTACTTTTTATGTATCTTTAATTATAAATAAAAAGATTAAATTTTGAGACTTGTAGTTTTAAGTAGAAAAATAGGTAATGATTTTCACAACGATCCGCTTTGTACACCTTGTTCGGAATGATCATACGAATGCAAAAGTACAACTCATTTATGAAAAAGTAGAGATGACTTACAAGAAAACACAACGAAAGATGATTATAAACTAAGAATAACCCAAACGTTGTTTATAAACTACCCGGATAGAAACAAGAATCAACCTCGAACAATATATCTTCAAATGGTGGATCAAAGATTAAAAACAAATGGATTTATGTGGGTGTTTGTAGGCGTCAGAACCAAAGAAGGAAAAGAAAAGAGAGAACAAAGTGTGTGTATTTTTCTAGTGAGAGAATTTGTTTAAGAGTGAATAAGGAACAAATGAGAATATGTGGTTATATGTTGGCATGAGATGGGATGCACCTAGACTTGGTGCTATGATTTGTTTGGCCGAGTACAAGGGAAAAAGGGGGACCAAAATGATCCGCGAATGAGAGCCTAGGAAGGACCTTGTACAAGCCACTTTGTAGGAAGTATGTTAACTTGTATCAAAATTTCAAAAAAGAATCCCATGCTAGGAAGTGTGTATGTATCCGGTTATGCTAAGGCCAAAGGTGGGGGGACTAAAATGCTCTCCATATTTTTTAGGAAACATAGTTCTCATATTTGGATTTAATTTCAAGGCTTTGCGTCCACATGCATAGGTATAGGTTAACACACGTATCACGTAAATAACGAAACGAATAATGGTAACACATAAAATTATGAAATTTTAAATATTGCTCTAAAACATGAAAAACGTGGCTATAGCCAAAACACTACAATGTTTAGTGTCACGGTTCGCTCCTGGTGACGATTTTCAGATAATAACGGAACAACTTCCTGGTTAAACAGCAAAGCAAACAAACTTTTAAAAATTCAATTACGAAACAAAACGCAAATATTAAACGAAATTCTCAGGGTGACCCACAAGAACTACTAAGTAAGTTTCTTATGCTCTACATCCTAAATGGATAGTCAAAGGTCACGTCCGATTGAAGAGTCGAAAGACTTAACTCACTTATCTCTGAGAACTGATCGGGAGACCTCAAAGTTCACGAAATGATCATCAAGAAAGATCTGAATAGTCAAAGCAAAAGTTGAAAGGAATATATAGCTTTAGAAAGGCTAAGAAATGAATCTAGTGAGAAGATTTTCGACTTCCGTAAGTGAAAACAAAGACCGAAGAGTAAGCCATGCATAAGAGACTTCAAAGAAGATCTTAAAAGAAGCGTGGGATTTGTGAGACAAAAATCTCGTGAACGTACAAATAAGACTGTCCAAAAAGCCGAGTAGACAAGAACGGTAAAAGTGATAGAAAATACTTTAGATGCGGCGACCCGAATCATCTTATTAGAGAATGTCCAAAACCACCGAAAGATAAGAACCAAAGAGCTTTTGTCGGAGGCTCTTGGAGCGATAGCGGTGAAGAAGATGATGAGAAGGTCAAAGATGAAACGTGTCTTGTAGCTTCTCATGCATCAAGTGAGATATGCCTTGGAGTCGACTTGGGACCCGACGAATGGATCAAGGATAACGGATGCTCTAAACATATAACGGGTAACCGAAAGCCCTTCTCTACGTACAAGGCATACATTGGAGGTAACGTTATTTTTGGTAGTAATCTTCACGATAACATCATTGGTAAAGGTACAATTTTTAATGACTCTCTCAAAATAGATAATATAGAACATAATGTTGAAACTAAGGATTTAACTTGCAAAGTATAGTACAAATATGTGATAATAAGTGTAAGAGTAACTTTCTCTGAACATGATAATGAAATCATTAAGGACGTAAAGTCATAGGATAGAGGTACGTAGGAAGAAAGTCTTATATGTGAGAAAATTAGAAATAATCCAATGGAAAATTTTTCTAGCAACGATTGATGAAAATTCTACTTTGTGGCAAAGGAGATTAGGTCACGCAAATATGCGTCTCATTCATTCGTTAGCTTCTAAGGAATTAGTTAGAAACCTACCTAAGCTTAAGTTTGATCAACCTTTTTGTGATGCTTGCGAAATGGAAAAACAAGCTCACGCAAGTCACAAAGCTAAGAATGTAGTCTCAACGACTAGATGCTTAAGAACTTCTCCATATTGATCTACTTCGTGAATCATCCGCCGTAACGGAGTTACGGAGGAAAACCGTTACACCCCTAGTCCTAGTAGATGACTACTCCTAGGTATACTTGGACTAGATTCCTAAGAATAAAACCGAACTTTCAATCAATTCGAAATATTTATTATAAAAAACCAAAAACCAATTAGGTTGTACAATAGTGTCATAAGAACGATCCAACGGTAGAGAATTTTATAAATGAGGTGCAATTTAGAGGTTTTGTAATGCCAAAGTGTATTACACATAACTTTCTTGGCTCCACCGCACTCCACAATCAAAAGCCGTGGTCAAAAGGACACTTTAAAAAGATAGACTATGTTGTAACGAGCAATCATAACCACAGAATTTTTTGGTGTATCGCAGTAGATACTTCAACATATATTACTCAACAAATTCTTATTAGATCCATTCCTAGGAAAACACCTTAGAACTCTTGAGAGGAAGGAAACCCACTCCTTGACTATTGTAGAGTGTTTTGAAAGCAATGCTTCATTTTGAACACACAAATACTACCTTAAACCACGTTTACCCAGAAGTCATACGAAGGTGTCCTTTAGGTTACTCTCTCAAAATAGTAAAGCCTACATACATCATCCTAAATAAGCACACTAAGAAAATCGAAGAATCACTCAACAGTGACGTTTGATGAAACCCTCCACCTCTAAGACATCACCCTTGGAGGATGACGACTTAGATGAAGAAGAAGCCATTAGGGAAACCGAAAAGAAAAACCTAGAAAATGTTGTTGAGGATGAAACTTTATAAATTGACGAAATAGTCAATATTAACGAATCTAGGAACCATCCTTTAGAAAATGTTATAAGAAACCTTAACCAAAGAACCCTTAGGTCACAAGCCCAAAACCAAAGTAACTTCTTTTGATCTATATCACCTATAGAACCTAAGAATGTGAATGAAGCGTTAGGGAGATGAAAGTTTGGCTAGTTGGCCATCAAGAAGAATTAAATCAATTCGTTTGCTAACAACGGTTTGGGATTAGTTCCACAACCTAGAAAATATGACCAATCATAATGAACTAAGTGGGTGTTTAGAAATAAGCTAGATGAGAACGGTGTTGTTTCTCGAAATAAAGCTAGGTTAGTTGCTCAAGGCTAAATCACATGAGGTGCATTGTATAAGGTATGAAACATATGCTCCAGTTGCTAGACATAGTTATTAAGGATATTATTAGCTAATACAAAAGTGCATTAGATTTTAAAAAAAATATTCTCAAAGGATGTAAAATTGCATTCCTAAAAAACAACAACCCAAAAACTCAAAATCACCTCATCAAAACACAAATTGCAGATAAAAAAAATCAACATTACAATCATTCACAATAACTTAAAGATCATCAATATGTAAGTCATTTTCATTTATTTTCTTTCAATATGGAGTCTAGGGATCATGTGAACACCAAAAATTGAAATTGGGGATTTTTGATTTTTTTTAATTTCATACAATTAGGACTACTAGAATACAATGTATAACTAATATGCTTCCCATAAACATAGGATTTGCATATATTAGTGAGCTTGTAGAAAAATTGATTTTGAACCAAAACACCAATTTTATTTTTAAATCACTCACGTTAGGAACACAATAAATTTTGTTGTTATGCATTGTTAATCCAACCTAAAAACATTTTCAAACACATGCATAATGATCTCATGAACAAATTTTAAGATACATAATTCTAGTAATTTTTTGACTTGTTTGGATGAGAAAAATCAAATTAAGGAGCGTTTGGGTTAACTCTTAGAATTTTATGTTTAGGTGGAGTTAATCGTTACTTCACATTTGTTACATTTAGGCACACACTAAAAACAATGCTCATGACATATTACAAGTAAAAAGTAATAAAATGTGATTTCATTTTCTTTTAGGAAATCATGCCTCGCAAATCTTCTGAAGATTACAAAAATACAAGACACTATATCCCTAAAATTTCACATGAATTCTGTTCTCCAATAAAAGAAAAACTAAGAAACCTTGAAGAACGTTACATTCACGAGGGTCGGGTGGTTTTTGATAACTTTACGGATCTAAACTATGTTCGGTCTTTGTTCCATTTTGTCGAGTTTGAGTGTCTCCTTGAAATCAATGAACAAGTGTGTCCTCGTTTTATTCTTGAGTTTTACAGTCAGTATCGATTGAGTTATTCCGACGAAGGTCAAATGTTTGTTGAATTTGTTATTCAAAATCAATACTTCTCTCTTTCTCTTGAAGACTTTGCTCAAATTCTTAGAATACCTTGTGAGGGTGCGTGTGTCTTTAGTGACAAATGGTCACTTGATGAGTTGGTATATGGTGCCCCTTCGGAAGGCCCATATCAAACCAACCTCCCTTCTCCTGATGATATCATCTCGTATATTCGAGAAGATCGAGAAGGTCAAGTCACTCGCATCCGTCATCAAGAAGAAGTTGAGGTTCAAGATTATCAAATTCTCACTCGTGAAATTATGTCAACTTTGAAACCTTTAGAAGAAATAATTTGGGAAAATGTTTTCTGTTTGGGGGGGGGGGGGGTTTAATCGGATCACGTTCCGTATGTTCATTGTTATAATGCTGTATTGAGTTTTAGCAAACTCTGAAAAAATTCAATCTTGCCTATTTCATGGCGAAATAAATGGAGTGGGTTACTAAGCAAGCTAGGTTAATTCTACCTATAGTATGCTATTAACCCGCTTGTTTGATTTCATCATTGGTGAAAATCCCGAATTGCAAAATGAAATCTAAATTTCTTGGAATCGATCGTTGTCATGAATCCTCTTACGCCACCAACAAGGAGCGAAAACCCAAAAGGGTACTGGCACGAGAATAGGTCTCAATCCACTTCTCTCCAACCTTCGATCAATCCATCACATCTCATCTCAATGATGATGATGATGGAAATGACGAAGGGACCTCACGTGCAAGTACCCCTTCCCCCATTTGTTATGTCAATTCGTTAACCAATCAAGTTCCTTAAGTTTTTCAAAACCCATCTAACATTGACCCTCACTTGGAACTATTTTACACTCGCCAAACCAAAATCATCAACCGTCAAGTACAATTACAAGATGAGCAGTGTGGTGGAGTAAGGTCAATCGAAAAAAGCCTCAGAAGGTTGTGGAGAAACATGAAGAAGTGAGTTGTGAGGGAAATTACTTTATGACATTATTTTCTATATTATTTACCAATCTATTATGGTTAGGTATTCAAACTTATGCTACTTATTAGTAACTTAGTATGAAGTACGGGCAACACACTTGCTTAAGATGATCATTTAATTTTATCACTAAACCATCTTGCATGCACCTTGTATACACTTAGGGCTATTGTTTATATTATGCATGCTAATAGAATTAATCAACTTGCCTACATATGATTTCTTGATTGAGTTTAGGATGTTTAGTCTTATAACCTTGATTTTTAAGTATTAGTTGATTTATGGTGAATTAGAATTGACTCCAAAAGGGAAAAATAGGAAACTGTCTCTGTACAGGATCTACAAAAAATTAGGAAAAATGGAAAATTTTCTTGTCTCTAGAGAACGGCCCCCATAACTACTGGGCGGCCCGTTAATTTATATGGGACCGCTAGGTATTTACGGGACCGCCATCATAAGTCACGGAATTTTCATTGTGGCTCCTGATTTTCTGTGCAGTTGACTATTCTTTCTTAGATCTAGCTAAACCTTCTGCATTTTGCTAAACCACTTTTGGAATCCAAAAACTCAACTCTCATGCTTTTCTACTTTGATATTTTCCTCCCTAATTAAATAAGTCATCCTCCCCACTTTTATCATCATCTTCATCTTCCTCACACCATTCTACCATGAATTCCACCAATGCTTCCTCATCTAACCCTTCTAAGAAAATCAAACTCACTATAATCCCTCCTAGATAACTATTTGTCAACATATCTAGTGATGAAGATGTCCACCACCACACTATTTTCTCTCCTCCAATAACTTCTTCACTCCAACACCTCCAAATGCACCATCAAAAACCACATCCACTAATCAAACATCAGCAAGACAGAAACACATCTTCTTCCATTCACCAAAACTTTTAAATCTCACCACCATCCCCCCTCAATAGAACCAACTTTCTCATCATCACATGAACCCCTTGTTTTTGAACAACATTTCAATGTTCTTCCTAGACCTCTAAACCCTCAACCGCTTCAAAGTCATCCCTCTTTGGATATCACACTCTCTTTGTTACCAATCACTCCTATTGATCATATTCATGACACTTCATCACCACCATCTCCACCCCAACCTCAATCACCTATCATGGGCCATCCTCTTTTCTACAGACTAACTGACAATCAATGGGTCCAACTTGCATAGTTGCTCTCATAACCAAAAACCTTCTTTACTTTAAGAGATAAGATGAACATCATGTTTGCTCATCTTGAATATCTTCTTACTACCGCAATTACCTCTCACTTTTCACCACCACCTTGAAATGTTTTCAAAAATTCTCATAAATGCGTCACCCAAATTCTTTTGCTCAAAAGTCACCCCCTATGAATCATGAATCATCTAGGACTTATCTCCTTTGTATGTTTAGATTGTAGTGTAATTTATGGATTTATGTTTTCTTGCTTATCTTAGCTCTATTGTATGTTGTATGTGCCGTCTATTTATGTATGAGTTTCTTGATTGTTGAATGAAACTCTATTTTGGGTGACTTAAATCTCATATATTGCTTAAAGGATATTTGTCTTGCACTTGTACCTCTAACTTTGTTTTGTAGCAAACAAATTTCGTGAGATCGATCCCTTGGTGCCTCAAAACGAGGGGGAGCTCACATCAAGGGGGGAGTCTTGATATCGTTGAATTTTTTTCCTACAACAAACTCGACGATCACGCTTTTTGAATTCGAAAAAAGGGATAAATGGAATCCAAAACTCATTAATAATGTTAACTATTAATTTTTAATACAAAATGAGTTATATATTTTGTCATCCATAAAAAGGGGGAGATTGTTAATACAAATAATGTCTAAAAGGTTTTATTTATTATTTTTTTGACCTCTCAACGTTTGATAATAAACAAAATGTAAAAACGTTTACGATAAAATTAAACCGTTCTTAAAAATTATAATCGTAAAATTCCATTTCTAAGATAAGAAAAGCACTTAAGGTTATGAACAAACAAATCATTAAGCATGATTAGTGATCAAGAAAATATTTTCTCTCATCCATTACATTTTTATAAAAGATTTTCACAAAATTAATTATATAAAATACCTTTTAATTAAAAGAAAAGTTTTATTAAAAACTTAAAACTTGAAATTCAAATTTTCCCCCTAAAACGAAAGCTTTTATACCAGATATAACCTTCCCCACAAAAAGACAAAAAAGGAAGCAGAGTCTACTGGCGGCCCCCTTATAGGCCTGGCGACCCCCTTATATATATGGGACCACCGGGATCGCCGCCAGTTACCGTTGGTTTTTACTGTCTATAAATACTGGTCCACCCCTTGCTGAAAATCATTCCTCTTTGCACGAAATTTTTCAGTCTCTTCTTTCTCTCTCTAAAACTTCTTTCTCTCACTAAAACTCTTGATCACTAACATACTTAGATCTCATTGTTTATCTTTTGGTATATCATTTCAATTATAATAGGCTGAAAGGGTTAATTATCTTGATGTATTTTGAACCGTTTGCCAATGACGTGTCAATATCATACTTGTGAGAATTGTGTGTTAAATTGATAAACAACCCAAGTAGAATGATTTTTAAGACCCTTCCTTATGTTGACCGACCGAGTTGGGAGGACTTCATATATATGCATATTTGATATAAACTATTCCTAATGCACTCGTGATGATGTAGTATATATGCCGAAAGGATTTTATGTTATCATTGTTAGATATGCTAGTTATTATGATTACCCGTCATATATGATTTGTAATCTTTGTTTATATAAAGTCTTTCTCTATCTATATCTATTATGTTATGTGAAACATTCCTTGTTTCTTGCTTGCCTTATACACACGTTTAGCTATTTGATCCGTGACAATCATCTAGCTTTGTTACTTGATAAACGATATTTAAATTGTTGCAAATCCCGTGGAACGACCTGGACTTACCTTAAAATATACTATACACGAAAGGGTATACTTGCCCGTGTTGTGTTTTTAGTAAAAATCGTTATTTCTAGTATTATAAATTTAAGACTTGTAAAACACACATCACTCGTCCTTAAAATGGGCCTCGACGATATGGGCTAAGGAGAAGGCTTCTCATAAAGTTGTAGGCCTTGCCCTCAACAGTTCTATTTATAACACCAGTTTAAGTCCGGAGATATAAAATGATTTAAGTAAAGACTAAGAGATCCCCGTCACTCGATTTATAAGCATCTCAAAATCATTACGGTATTCGGCCACCGTACCCATTTGCAAGAGCTTAGATAGTGCGTCTTCCACGTCCTGATCGCTGTCGCCCGATGCCATGAACAGTAATCCGGCGAACAATAACTCGAAGAGCAGTAAGAATTTTTTTTACTGATGAACTATACACGGTGAACAGTAACTTCGGTGAATAGTGATCGATGAACATTAACTTTTTTATTGGAACCCTAATTCAGTAGCCCTATAAACGAGGACTTTCAATGAAAGCACCAATTGATACGACCCGATTAGGGAAGTGTCGATAGTTTTACACCTCTTTTAGTGTGTGCTTACTCCTGAAGAAAAGAGAAGAGTGTGGAAACTAGAAGGGGGGTTGAATAGTTTACACTTTTGTTTTGCGTTTTAAAAGTTTACTTTCAAAAATGTATAGATTCGAGTTATATGTTCAATCAAATCACAATATGAACAAGCAATAACTATCTAAACTAAAACACGATAACAAAAATAATAATGTAAAGAGATAAGGAAAGAAACAACCAAACCAAGACACCAAGATTTTATAGTGGTTCGGCTACGAAGCACCTCTTCGCCCTACTCCACTCCCCAAGTATCCGACTCGAGATTTCACTATGTCGACAAGCTCCTTTTAGGCGGAGAAAACCGTTTACACGTCACTTACATTATTTTCCGACACTAAGCTAAATGTCGAGTCCTAATCTTAGCTAGAACCAATCTACCACTTCACAAGATATACACACTCACAAGATCTACACTATCGGATCTACACAATATCTAAATCACACAAATACAATAGTGTTTTGGTACTTAGAAGAAAGGAGGATAGATCACTAATTAACACTTCGTTTCATGATGAATATGAGTGTTCTTCTCTTATACTTGAATAAGAGGGAAAAGATGAGAAGCAGAGATTAGATTACTTGAAACAAGATCTAAGTATGTTAGTGATCAAGATATTTAGTGAGAGAAAGAAGGTTTAGAGAGAGAAAGAAAAGACTAAAAAATTTCGTGCAAAGAGAGAGTATTTTCCTACTGGGAATGGAGCAGTATTTATAGGCAGGGAATCCCAACAGCTCTCTGGGGGCGGTCCCGGTGGTCCCTTATATATAAGGGGGCCGCCAGACCTATAAAGGGGCCGCCGCCTAGACTTCGCTCCCTTTTTGTCTTTTTGTAGGGAAGGTTGTATCTGGTGTAGAAGCTTTCATTTTGGGGGAAAATTTTGAATTTCAAATTTTAAGTTTTTAATAAAACTTTTTATTTTAATTAGAAAATATTTTGTAAAAGTATTTTTGAGAAAATACTTTTGTAGAAGTAAAAGTGAGGATTAAGAGAAAAATATTTTTTTGATCACTAATCATGCTTAATTATTTTGTTTGTCCATACCTTAAGTGATCACTAATATTAGAAATGGAATTTTACATTTAATAATTTGTAAACGTTTATTTTTATTGTAAACGTTTTTACATTTTGTCATTATCAAAACGTTGAGAGGTCGAAAAATATAAATAACGTTTTTAGACATTATTTGTATTAACAATCTCCCCCTTTTTGATGATGACAAAATATAAACTCATGGCCCGTGCACTGGTCGAGCAATCAGTTCAGGGTAAGGCTGCTAGAATTAGTGAAAGTAATAAAAGGAAACAGGAAGACAACCAAAGGAACACCAATAAAATAACCATAACTTAAAAAGAACCACAACAACAACTGAACCGCAACCGAAACAACAATTATCCCCAGCAACAAAACTGAGACAGGAACTGTCAGGGATATGCTGCAGGCCCAGATGGAGGAAAGATTTATTGCTGGGAATTTACCAATAAGTGCAATCGAATGCAACTTACATCATCATGGACCGTGCCTCCAAAGGTGCCAGAAATGGTCAAAAAATGGGGGTCACCTGTGAAGGATTATAGAATCGGGGTACAGGGTGAGGTAAATATCTTCCTGCAAAATGTGACATGCTTGGGTGTGGTGAGAAAGGACACTAAGGACAAGTGTCCAAAAGCAAGAACCTGTTAGAAATGCTGGAGCTGTGCATAGAGCTTATGTGGTTGGTTTGAAAAATCCGCAGCAGAAATCCGAATGTTGGTCACGGGTAGTTTCTCTTATGATCACTCGCTTGTATTCTCTTTGATTTATGGTGCTTGAGAGGAGTTTAGTTTTGTATCTTCTGCGCGTTTACGCCTTTTATTGATATTGCCCCAACCGCTTTGAACACTAATTATGAAATCGAATTAGCAGACGGAAAAGTTGTTAGCACCAATACCATTTTATGTAGTTGCACCTTAGTCTTATTAAATCACGTCTTCAAAATAGACTTGTTGCCAACCCAACTAGGAAGTTTTGATGTTATCATTGAATGATTGGTTGGATACTACCAGCTCTCATCGATTGTTATGAGAAGATTGTCCGCTTCTTCCTCTTCCCGAATGGCAAGATTTCTTGATGTTCAAGGCGACTTGAAGAGGCCGGAAAAGGATCTTGGATATCTTGATGTATCAACGGCTGATGGAAGAAACAGCTTGGATGACTTCCGCATGTCCGAGGATTTCCCCGAAGTATTCAAGATTGATCTGTTGGGTTTTTACCTCATGTGCGAGAGGTTAGTAATTTCGCTATCAATTTGATCCCACGGCGCATACCAAGTTGTTTAAGATTCCATACCGGTTAGGCCCCTTCAATTGTTAGAATTGTCGAACCAGCTCAAAGAACTTCAGAGAAGGTTTTATTCGACCCAAGTCACTCACCTATGGGGTAGCACTGTGCTCTTTTGTCAGAAGAAGGACGGTACGATGAGAATGTGTATTTAGGACTACAAGGGAATAAACAAGTTGACTATAAAAGAACCGTTACCTCTTCCCAGAATGATATGTTTGATCAATTACAAGGTGCGTGTTGCTTCCTCCAAGATGATCTTCATTCAGGTATCATCAGTTGAGAGTCGAGAAGAAGCATATACGATAGACCGCGTTTGAACCCCGATTTGGGCACTTTGAGTTCACAGTCATGCCATTTGGGTAGATGACAAACGCTGCCTAGCAATATTTTATGGACTAATGAACCGCTGTTTGCAAGCCGTATTGGACCAAATTCGTATTGTGTTTTTGACGAGAATTTTAATCCATCCCAAGTCAGAAGGAGAGCAGACGAATGTCCACTGAAAACAATTTTTGACTTACTCGAGACGGAGATGTTGTATCGCCAAATTTTCAAAGTGAAAAAAATTTTGGTTGAAGGAGTTCAGTTCCCTTAGGGGGGGGGGGGACATGTGGTCACCGAGGACGGTATCACGTGGATCCTAGAAAGGCGAATTTGATGAGTGACCTTGAGTCAGTCTAGAATGGAAGACCCCTGAGTCACCCACGGAAATCCATTCATTTCTAGGATTGGCAGGTTATACCGAAGGTTTATCATAAATTTCTCCAAGATGGCAAGTCCCTTCACTTGTTGACTCAAAAGAATAAGGATATGTGGGGGAGATAAGCAAAAGGAAAGCTTTCCATATTGAAGGAGAAAATTATGCAATGCTCCTGTGTTAGCATCCCCGATGGACCGAGGACTTGTGTCCTATTGTGCTGCGTCAAAAAACCAGGTTTTGGTTGCGTGCTGGATGCAGCAAGGTGCAAAGTGATCGATTATGCGTCAAGACAGTTGAAGATACATGGGGAAGGGGAATAATTATACCAACCACGACGGAATTGGCGTGCTGTTGGTGTTTTGGCCCTTAAAATCATGGAGACATTATTTTATGGTACGAAAAGTGCATATACACTGAACAAGATCTCCCGTACAGATTCGATAGAAAGAGTTGGAATATGCACTCAAGGCGATGGATCGAGCTTTTAGTGATTATGAATCGCGAGGTCTCAAATTACCCCCAGGCATAGGCAAATGTGGTGCAGGATGCCTTGAGGCAAAAAGAAAGACTCAAGCGAGTCGAGTACGTGCTATGAGTATTACTATTCATTCTGGACTTAAGACTAAGATTTTGGTAAAGGAAGCACGAGCGAAGTTTCCAAGGATCTCAAGCCCCAGCTGATATGGCTAGAGGATTAGAAATTAGAAAGACACTTTGGAGCAACGAGCTGATAGTGAAATTTACTTCTTTGATCGTATCTGGACTTCCATCAATTGGAGATGTAAAGGAAATTATTCATGGATGAAGCTCATACATTCTAGATCATTCAGTACATCGGGTGAGATAGATGTACTATGATCTGAGAGACTTGTATTGGTGGCCTGGTATGAAGAGAGACATTGCTGAGTACGTTAGCAGATGTCTTACTGTCTAGATTAAACCGAACCACCAGAAACCCCAGGACTTTTCTTCAGCAACCAGAAGTTCTGTGTGGAAATGGGAAAAAGTTAGCAATGGATTTTATCTCAAAGTTGCCTTATAAGCAAGGCAGTGGGTATGATATCGATTTGGTCATTGTGGATAGACTGACAAGTCTGCTCATTTCCTACTATTCCGTGAGGACTACAAAACGAGAAAGAGAAGCTAGCAAAGATTTATGTCAACGAGATGTTGCGAGACTATGGTGTGCCATGGTGTCAATCATTTCAGACCGTGATGGTCGATTCACGTCACACTTATGTCAAGCTCTTCAGAAGATTTGGTGTTACAAGACAAGAATGAGGTACTAGTTACACACCTCAGACCGACGGTCCGGAATAGAGAGCATTACTATTCAGACGATGTGGAGGATATGTTCGAGCTGTGTTATGGTTGTTTGGTGGCAGTTGGGATACTCATTATCCATTGATGAGTTTTTTATCAATATCAGTTACCACACAAGCATTCAAAGTGTGCAACCATTTGAGGTCTGTACGGGCGGAAATGTAGATCCCCCGTGATATGGACTGAAGTTGGAGAAAGTCAGCTTATTGGCCAGAAATTGTGCAAGAAACGACTGAAAAGATTTTTAAATCAAGGAAAAGATTGAAAACGGCAAGAAGTCGCCAGAAAAGCTCATGCTGATAAGAGTCGTAAGCTCTTGAATTTAGAAGGTTGGAGACCGTAGTGTTACTGAAGGTATCTCCATGGAAGGGAGTGGTACGATTTGGTAAGAAAGGAAAACTAGCACCACGATATGTCGGACCATTTGAAATCATCGAGCGTGTTGGACCGGTGGCTTATCGGCTGAAGTTACCCCAGGAGCTAAGTTGTGTCCACGACACGTTTCATGTGTCAAACCTCAAGAAATGTTTGGCGGAGCCAGATGTTCAGGTGCCTTTGGATGAGATCGAGATTGATGAAAATCTTCGTTTTGTTGAAGAACCTCTTGTAAGATCGTTGGAATGAGATGTGAGACGCTAAAGCGAAAAGACGAATCCCATTTAGGTCAAAGTCGTTGGAACTCTCGCGCTAGGTAGACTGAGTTTACAGGAACGAGAAGACAAATTCCGGATAAAATATCAGATTTTTCTCCGAACCCGTTACCTTCGTCAAATTCGCACTTGAGCCTCTGTGGGACAAGGCTCAATTTATGGGGAAGGACTGTAAACATTCCGTATTTTTAGGTATTTACCAATACTATTTAATTTCATATTTATTTTTTTCTGTAGCATTCAACTTTTAATTTTAATCGTTAAGCTAAATCGGTTTGTCTGAAATGATCATTACAATGTAAACGGGCTATTAAACAATTAAATGTATACATCAAGCAATTGTTATATGTTTATTCATGAGGATAATTAAATAACTTTGTTCATCTTCTTTTATTTGGCTACGTAAATTGCTTACGTTTCATAATATAAATACGTTTAGGCATCCCCGGAAGTTCCTAAAACCTAACTTAGCCTAATACGAATACCATCGATTATCCCAATACTCAAATAACAAATATAACTTCTCATATTTACACATAATGCCAAAAAATTCGAGGATGAGACCAATGTCTTTTTCTCAAGTTTACATCTTTTATAATATCTAGATCTTATAAATGAGATAAGGAAAACAAAACTCTTACACCTTTTACCCAACTTGACTTGTTTAATAAACTAAGGGTTTGAAAATTTTAACATGGTTAGGTTAGATAAGTTATTTATGACTATAAATAAGCATGGCATGCATGAGAAATGTTTTACATGATCTTATACTTAACAAAATTTCATTTTTCTTTCTCTCTTTTACTCCCTAAGCTCCCGGCTCAATATTTTTTTTTCGAGCCATTTAAACAAAATCCCACTTTGATTTTCTAAGATGTACAAGCATATACACAACATACTTAAGGTATTTCTAAGAATTATTGCCGGTTTCAGGGTTGGCTAAGCTTTGAAAGGATTTTAAGAAGTTATTGCAAGATTAGGGTTTTGGGAAAACCTAATCTAGGGTTTTATAGCTTGAAAGCTTGAGATTTGAATCTAACACGGTTAGAACTTATTTTCTCATCTCTTACTTCATTACTAAGGTTTTCTTATTCTCCTTTATACTTTTATTTTCTTATGAATTTTATGTTTACATGTTAAAAAATAGCCATAAACACCCACTAAGGACTTTCTAATATGAAAAAATGGTTTTTATTTTATGTTTATGAATTTATAGGCACGTTATTCTTATATCATCTGGGTTCCTATATTATCATGGAAAAAGTGAAATAAAAGTTTGTTAACCTATGGATTAAGTTATAAACATGTTTAGGTTAAATAGGGTTTTTTTTATGTTTACTTAATCTTCACTATGTGAAAATAATGAAAGTTAAAAGGGTTTTAAACTGTTGTTACAATGAATTTACAAGATAGGGATGATATTAGGACTTTATATAAGTACCAATATTGTAATAATATGGTTATTAGTTTTTTTTAAGTAAACTCTAAACTAATTAATACTTAAAACAGGTTTTAAACACATTTTTGAAATAAATATTTAGGGGCTGTTTTGTAATTTATACATTTACATATATGTTTTATGATTTTAGATTAAATTACAACATGTCACAAGGATCGTATGGGTCTATAAATAAACGAGAAAAAACCAATCTATAACGGAAAAGATATCGTTTTAAACTCGAGTTTTCGACTATAAAATACTTTTATAAAACTCATTTTTATAAAGTTATCTATTATTACAGCAACTTTTATTTTTTAATACATCTAAAATATGATATAATCTTTAAATTATGCGAATCGTATCGAGGAAACACTAAAAATCGGGATTAAAGAATAAGTTATTTCGATTACAAGTTTACGCTATTCTAAAGCCTAAAACGACAAACGAGCTGTTTTGTGAACACGTAATTTTACTATTCATTGCCGATTTTAAAAACTTAAAAATGTAATATTTTGACTCGCTCGTCTTACTACGAAGATCCGTGGACGTAAGAAATAGAACCGGAGCTAGACGGGCTTAAAACGCCAAAATTAGAGTCCTTTTTACGGAAAAGTATATTTATAAACGTTTTTCACTTTATTATATTATTTTACTAAAACGATTAGTCGGTGATTACTGCTATATTAGAATTTATTGGAGTGTGTTTTATCTAAGTGCTTTATTACTAGAGGAGTTTCATAATGAGCTCTCTTGGATGCGTTATCGCGATTGTTGTTGGATTTACGATTTTTAAAGTATCATAACTCCTTCGATCGTCCATTGTCATGAAACTATTTAATTATGTTATGCCCGAACGAGTAGCATGACGTAACTATATAAGAGTATATTGATGTTATAAAATGAATTACTCCGGTACTTATAGGACCGTAAGTTTAAATAGGTCTGCATCAAACTTTTTTCGTGACATTTTATTGTGATTATGGGACTATCAATGTACTCAAGGTGAGTTCATAGCCCCCTCTTTTACTACTTATTGTTTTACAAACTCTAAGGGGTGAATTACATTGCTTTATTTATATCGGAACAAGTGTTTTTCTAAAGTGTGGGCTTTCAAAGTGTTTTAAATGTATAGCTATCTAGATTACTGCCTGAATATTATTTGCCTTAAGTTACCCACTATTGCCAATTAAGTCCATACTATATCAGAAACCCGTCAATGCTTTTGATTAGCTAATATGAAAGAAGGGAATCATGCAATAAGGCAGAAAGAGAGCATATAAATGACTTAAAGAGTTTTCACATAGCAAGCATGAAATAGCAACATTGATATGTTATATGCGTACACAAGTAATGCTAATAGAAGGTAAGAAGATATTACAAGATAATAATAATAATAGTACGTATATTGATCAATAATCAAGAAATGTCTCAACTAACATTTGAATCATCACATGAGAATTCTTCAGGAGATATGTAGATGGTTGATTTAAGATGAGTGAGATGAATCCACAGTTTCATGGAACCCCAATATGATTTGTAATTTTGTTTTCTTAGATAGGGATTAATTTTGATTATGTGTTCATATAGATGATTTAGAATCATTCCATATGGTATTGAAGAGTTTGGTTGATTCTTGATATTTTCAACTCGTTTGGTTAGAAAGTAGGCAAAGTTGAAAGGATTACTTGTTAGAATGCAATGCATCATGTGACATGATGATGCAGGAAGAAATGGAGAGTTATTTTAAGTGCCAAAGGAATTATCTTGAATGATTTTATTCCAAGATCTTATGTCATAACGAAGTTCATCCTTGAGGATTTTGTTTGGAAAGATGGTTTGTCTGGTTGTTGTAATTGATTGGATAATTTCCTTTGGTATTGGAAGGTGTGTTTGATAAGGTGTGTTCGACTCTTGATTTGTTTTCAGAGAGTCGAGGGAGGGTTCTTTATAGTAAGAACATTCTCCTTTATATGGAATGAGGAGAATTATGGCAAATGACTCGAGTAAAAACTTAAATGTTCTTTTTAATGCCAAGAATGTCAAGAAGATGCTTAGATTGTCGTCTTTTTAGATTTCTAATGAGGAATAAAGTTCTAGAAGAAACTTGGACAAATTCCTTCATGGAGTTCATATATTTTTGAAAGTTCAATAGCTTGAAAAAGGGTTTGAATATTATCGTATTTAGTGGATTTAGAAGATATAGGGCTACCTTCATGAATTGACCTACATTCTAGGTTTCGAATGATGGGTTTTAAGATATCAGGAATATAGTTTTCATTGGATATTGTTGGAATGTATGATTTAGTGTATCGTAACTCTTCTTTCAAATTCATTTCACCTATAATTTAAAAGAAGATAATTTTAGTCAGGTTCCTTTATTTGACAAGATGTCTAGTGTGTGCCTATATGTAACAAATGTGGAGTAACGATTAACTCGACCTAAATATAAAATCCTAAGAGTTAACCCAGATGCTCCTTAGTTAACTTCAGGCAATGATTGACCAAGGCGTTACTGCCGCTTTGGCAGCACGTGATGCTGACAGAAATACGAATGGCGATGATAGCCATAATTCGGGAACGGGTGTTAGAAGGACAGAACGAACTGCCCGTGAATGTACTTACACTGACTTTCTTAAATGTCAACCATTAAACTTCAAAGGTACGGAAGGAGTTTCCGATCTATCTCAATGGTTTGAAAGAATTGAATCTGTTTTCCACATCAGTAATTGTACAGTTGAGAATCAAGTCAATTTTGCTACTTGCACTCTCCATTCAATTGCTTTAACATGGTGGAACGCTCATGTCAAGACAGCTGGTCATGATGCCGCTTACGGTATGCATTGGAAAACACTCATGAAAATGATGATTGACAAATACTGTCCTCAAAATGAAATCAAGAAACTAGAAATGGAGATTTGGAATCTGAAGGTGAAGGGTACTGACTTGACAAGTTATACCCAATATAGCAAGAGCGGTTTGTTTCTTCAAGAACCAAGATGTCAAACAACATCCCACGAACGTACAAATACCGCTAGTGCTCTTTCGGTCCACATAATCTCCCGCATGATTAGAGTCGGCATATACTACGGTCTTTATGTCGGTCCCCTTAAGATACCATAATCCTAAGTGCGTAGTGCCTTTAATGTATCAGAAGATACACTTAACCGCTTCAAGGTGAGAGGTTTTGGGAGCCTCTTGGAAGCGGGCACAAAGGCAGACACTAAACATGATATCGGGCCTACTTACCGTTAGGTATAATAAACTACCTATCATGCCTCGATACTTGGTACTATCTACCGACTCACACTCTTCATCTTTCGTGAGTTTAGTATCGGAGGACATGGGGGTTTTCATTGGTTTAGAATCTTCTAGACCAAATTTCTTAAGCATTTCTTTAATATACTTAGATTGATTAAAGAATATACCGTCTTCCATTTGTTTAATTTGTAATCCAAGGAAGAAGTTAAGTTCACCCATCATGCTCATCTCGAACTCATCATGCATGATTTTGGCAAATTCATCACACATGTCTTGACAAGTCAAACCGAATATAATGTCATCGACATATATTTGAACAATGATGAGATTTGAACTTTTCTTCTTAGTAAAAAAGTGTTATCTACCATTCCTATTTTATATTCATGTTTAATACGAAAATCTTTTAATCTATCATACCAAGCTTTGGATGCTTGTTTAAGACCATATAAAGCTTTCTTTAATTTATAAACATGATCCGGTTTTTTGAAATCAATGAATCCTTGAGGTTGTGCTACGTATACCTCCTCATTGATAAAACCATTCAAGAATGCACTTTATACATCCATTTGGAATAATTTAAAATCTAAGGCGCAAGCATAGACTAATAATATCATAATAGATTCAAGTCTAGCAACCAGGGCATAAGTTTTATCATAATCGATGCCCTCTTGTTGGTTGTAGCCTTGAGCAACTAACTATGCCTTATTTCGAGAAACAATACCGTTCTCGTCTAACTTATTCCTAAACACCCACTTAGTTCCTATAATTGTCATATTCTTAGGTTGTGGAACTAACTCCCAAACATCGTTAGCAATGAATTAATTTAATTCTTCTTGCATGGCGACTATCCAACTTTCATCTCCTAAGGCTTCATTCACATTCTTAGGTTTTATAGTTGATATAAAATAGTAGAAGTTACTTTGGTTCTGGGCTTGTGATCTAAGGGTTCTTTGGTTAAGGTTTCCTATAATATTTTCTAAGGGATGGTTCCTAGATTCCTTAATATTGACTATTTCGTCAATCTCTAATGTTTCATCCTCAACAACATTTTCTAGGTTTTTCTTTTCGATTTCCCTAATAGCTTCTTCTTCATCTAAGTCATCATCCACCAAGGGTGATGTCTTAGAGGGTGGAGGAGTTTCATCGAATGTCACGTTGAGTGATTCTTCGATTTTCCTAGTGTGTTTATTAAGAATGATATAGGCTTTACTATTTTGCGAGTATCCTAAAAAGACACCTTCGTATGACTTTGGGTCAAACTTGGTAAGGTAGTCTTTGGTGTTTAAAATGAAGCACTTGCTTCCAAACACTCTAAAATAGTCAAGAGTAGGTTTCCTACCTCTCAAGATTTCATAAGGTGTTTTTCCTAGGATGGCTCTAATTAGGATTCGGTTGAGAATGTATGTTGAAGTATCTACGGCGTTACACCAAAACTTTTGTGGTAACGATTGCTCGTTCAACATGGTTCTACTCATTTCCTGAAGTGTCCTATTTTTCCTTTCAACCACGCCATTTGATTGAGGAGTGCGTGGAGCCGAGAAGTTATGAGTAATACCATTGGCATTACAAAACTCTCCAAATTGCACTTCATTATCAAATTCTCTACCGTGGTCGGTTCTTATTGACACTATTGTACATCCTAATTGGTTTTGGATTTTCTTACTAAATATTTCGAATTGATCGAAAGCTTCGGTTTTATCCTTAAGAAATCTAGTCCAAGTGTACCTAGAGTAGTCATCTACTATGACTAAGGTGTAGCGGTTTCCTCCGTAACTCCGTACGGCGGATGGACCAAAAAGATCCATGTGGAGAAGTTCTAAGCATCTAGTCGTTGAGACTATGTTCTTAGCTTTGTGACTAACGTGAGCTTGTTTTCCAATTTTGCAAGCATCACAAAAATGTTGATCAAACTTAAGCTTAGGTAAGTTTCTAACTAATTCCTTAGAAGCTAACGATTGAATGAGACGCATATTAGCGTGACCTAATCTCCTATGCCACAATGTGGAGTTTTCATCAATCGTTGCAAGACATATTTTGTCTTTTGGCTTATTTCCTAATTTCATCACATACAAGCCTTTCTTCCTAATACCTCTACCTATGACTTTACCGTCCTTAGTGATTTCACTATCATGTTCAGAAAAAGTTACTCTACACTTATTATCACATATTTGTCCTATACTTAGCAAGTTAAATCCTAAATTATCAACATGTTCTACATTATCTATTTTGAGAGAGTCATTAGAAATCGTACCTTTGCCAATGATGTTACCGCGAAGATTACTACCAAAAATGACGTTACCTCCATTGTATGCCTTGTAAGTGGAGAAGAGCTTTCGGTTGCCCGTCATGTGTTTGGAGCATCCACTATCCTTGATCCATTCGTCGGGCTCCAAGTCGACTCCAAGGCATATCTATTTATATAAGACAGTAACTCAAACATTTGGTCCCCAATATCTCATGGGTCCAAAGTTGTTAGTGCCAAACATCCCTTGCATTTGATGCAATTGGTTGGGATGTGAGAACGGAAGACACATTTCCCATGGTATGTAACTTTGACGTGGAAAGTTGTTCCAACTTACGGGAAATCCATGAGGTTGGTTTTGTCGACCAACATGTCTTTTTGGTTGCGGTGTTTTAGGACGAGAATAATTATTATTGACTCTTCTAGGAGGTGGAGTTTTTGATCTAAAATTGTTGAAAATCCAACTCCAGGTTTTTGACCAATGGATATAATAATGTTTAACTTCATTATCACTATCATGGAACTTGACATTGTTTTACAATTATGTTGTTTTGTCTAGGACCCAAATTAGATTTTTGAAAAGACACATTTTCTTAGATCCCACCGTAGCGCTGCGGTCCAATAATTATTTGGGCCGCCTTTACAATTATGGGGATTTTTATATTTATGGGAACCTCCATCAAAGAGACGCTTTTTGAGCTTTCACAAGTTTATTTCTTTAGTTCCACTAATGATGCTTCAAATGGAAGTAAACCCTAAACCCAATTTTTTCACCACAATGTTTACTCTTTTTTTAAATTATATTAATCTAATGGCTCCTTCTTTGAGTTTTCATTCTCAATTTTAAGCATAAACATTTTACAACATTCGAGATCAATTCCCTTATTTTTACACTAGTGTAGACACTTTTCTATTTAGTACTGGAGTTCTTTTCTTAACATATTTCTAGTGGCTTTTAATCTTTTGTTTTTAGTGATTATCTTTAAACTTATTTTACACATAATTTATCATATTCATTATCTAAAACTAAATCATCTATTGATGAGTTTCATCACTAAAGTAAGAGGATTTGGAACATACCTCACTTGATGCTTGAGCTACGAGACACGTATCTTCTTTGACCTTCTCATCATCTTCTTCACCGCTATCACTCCAAGAACCTCCGATAAAAGCTCTTTGGTCTTTACTTTTCGGAGGTTGGACATTCTCTAATAAGAAGATTTGGATGCCGTCATCTAAAGCATTATCTATCACCTTTACCGTACTTCTCATCACGCTTCTTGGAACGTCTTTTTTGTATGTTCCGAGGTTTCTCAAGAAATCTACATCTCTCTCTTTAAAACTATCTTGAAGTCTCTAACGCCATGACATATTCTTCCATCTCACTTCCGGAAGTACAACACAGATTCTTCTAGCCTTTAAACAAGAGATTTTCCTTTCTCCTTAGCTCTGAATAATTCAAATCTTTCTTGATGATCTCTCTAAACTTTAAGATTCGATGAGATTCATCAAAGTGACATGATTGTTAAGTCTTTCGACTTTCAATCCATGACCTTTTCTCTTCATGAGGATGTAGAGCCCTAAAAAAAAATTCCTAACATAGTTCTTGCTAGAGTAACCTTCATCAAGAGCTTTAAGATTAGTAATAATAGTATTAAATCTAGTAAAAGCACTATCTATTGATTCATCTTCAGAAATGATAAATTATTCATATTGTTGTACCAAAAGGTTGATCTTGTTATCTTTGACTTGGTTATTACCTTGATGGGTGATTAATAAAGTTTCCAAATTTCTTTTGCCGTATTACACATGAAAATTCTTTCATATTCTTTTCTTGGCAAGGCATTGTAAATAACCATTTTGGCTTCATTCGACAAGCTCTTTAAGATCGTCACTTTGTTTTTCAAAAGGGATAACCTCATCTAATTTGATTTCCGAATTTTGTTGAATATGTTGAAAATCACCATTAGTAATAACATGCCAGAGATCACGATCTTTGATATTATACGAATATAGTCACGATTTCTATTTTTCAATAAATAAAACTGTTCACTATCAAAAAGGTGTGGCTTTGCATGGATTGCCCTTCTAGAGTATTTGTCGAGACCATTAGATCGATCCAAGCTTTAAAATACAGTATATATTAAAAAATTTGAGTGACCTTGGCTTCTGATACCAATTACGGAAACTAAAAGGGGGTTTGAATAGTTTATAGGTTCGTTATATGTTTTAAAAGTTTGTGTTCAAAAATTTTAGATTCAAGTTGTATGTTCAACCAATCAACAATATGAATCAATAATGTAAATATCTAAACTAAAGTAAAATGACAATCACAACAATATATAAAGAGATAAGAGAAGAAACAATCAAACCAAGACACCACGATTTATAGTGGTTCAGCAACGAAGCATTTCTCGCCCTACTCTACTCCCTGAGTATCCTACCTCCAAGATTTCACGTGATGTCAACAAGCTCACTTCAGGAAGAGAAAAACCGTTTTACAACGTCCTTTACGTTTCTTTTTGACACTAAGCTAAATGCGAGTGCCTAATTTAGCTAGAACCAATCTACCACTTACCAAACACCTATACCCCTCACAAGATCTCTACACTATCGGATTTACACACAATCTGAATCACACAATTACACATGATAATTACAATAGAGATTTGATACTTAGAAGAAGAGATAAGATATCACTAAATAATAATTCCTTTCTTGGTGAATACGAATGTTCTTCTCTTGCACTTGATAGAAGAATGAGAAAGATGAGGATAGATGATCACTTTGAAACAAATCTAAGTATTATAGGCAGGAAAACCCAATGGTCAATGCAGGCGGTCCCGACGGTCCAGATATATCTGGGGGCCGCCAGACTTATAAGAGGGTCGCCCAGTAGACTACGCTCCTATTTTTGTCTTTTTGTGGGAAAGGTTGTATCTGTTAATAACCCCCCCCCTTCCCCCCCAATTTTTTTTTTTTTTTTTTTATCAGGGAAAATTTAATTTCAAAAATTAAGTTTTAATAAATTTCTTTAATTAGAAAATATTTTGTATAATTACTTTTGTGAAAATACTTTTGTAAAAAATGTGATGGTTAAGAGAAAAATATTTTCTTGATCACTAATCATGCTTAATGATTTGTTTGTCCATACCTTAAGTGATTACTAATCTTAAAAATGGAATTTTACGATTATTAGTTTGTAAACGTTTATTTTTATCGTAAAGATTTTTACATTTTGTTATTATCAAAACATGAAGAGGTCAAAAAATATAAATAACGTTTTTAGACATTATTTGTATTAGCTAGATCATCTCTGATGACATCAAATAACGTTTAATTTATAACATCATTTATCCCAGCTAAATTGCTCGTTTTACATTATTTGTGCATGAATTGGTACTTAATTGCTTATATTTGTTATTTGCAGTAATTATCGAGAAATTGGTGAAGTTTAGCTAAAAGGGGCGCTTTTTGGAGCACAAATGAAGAGTTCAAGAAAGTCCTTTGATTCTGACAACCTATATGCCATATCATTCCCAATCTCGTAACCTTCACCATCACAAACAACATGCCCCACCACCTGTTGTTGAACCATTTAATCTTGAAGAACCGATTGAAAATCCAGCTCCCCCCAATCTCCGATGAGGGTGGGGTGGAGAGGGGGGATGATACCCGGACTATGGCTCAATTGCTCGAAGCACCCACCGCGGGTTACGAGGATGCCATCGTTGTGCCCGAAATCACCGCGGACAACTTTAAGCTTAAGCACGGTCTGCTTAACCTCGTTCAAAACAAGCAATTCTTTGGACATGACAAAGAAGATCCTCATGCCCACATCCGATATTTCAACAAGATCACTTCTACGATGAAGTTCCCGAACGTCCCGAGTACGTCGGTAAAGCTTATGCTTTTCCCATTTTCCCACGAGGGGGCAGCCCGGATGGCTTGAGAAAGAACCCCCTCGATCGATTCAAACACGGGATGATCTTGTTTCGAAATTCATCAACCAATTTTTCCCTCCGTCTAAAACAACTAATCTTCGAAATGAAATCATGAGATTTCAACAAAGATTTGATGAGACGTTTTATGAAGCATGGGACCAATTTAACGATCTTCTTCGGGCATGTCCACATCACGGATTTTCAGAATTGCATCAACTCGATACATTCTATAATGCCTTGAACTCTAATGATCATGATTCATTAAATTCCGCCGCGGGTTTTGAGTAACTTTAAGGATAGAAAATGCCCTCGTGTGATTGCCTAAGAATCAATTAAAATCAAATCAAATTCGTAATTTCACGGTAAACAAACCGGTTGTGCCAAAGTGAGTACAGTAGCACTTCCACCCCCAGAATTTCTCCGAGTTAGCGAGCTGAAGATATGGTGAAAGCTTTACTTCTTGATAAGAAAAATCAATCTCCCGCTCCTACTCCCGTAAAAGCGGTTGAGGAAATTATTTTACTTGCGGTGGTGCTCATTCCTACCAAACTTGTCCAGCCACCACTGGCAATGTTTATCGAGATAATATTCAAGAATATGTCTCTCAAGCAGCCGCAGCTAACTACAACCAAGGAAACACCGGTTATCGAGCCCCGATTGCAAATCAAATTCGACCTCCCAGTTTTCCTCCCGTTCAAAACAATCATAATGTGCAAAATCAAGGTTACAATCAGAATCGTTACAACCAAAACCAGGGGAATTTCAATCAAGCTCCAGTTTACCAACCACCGGTTCATCAAGGTCAAATCTATCAACCTCGGGTTGGTCAACCTCCTGCTTATCAAGCTCCCGCCTATCAAACTCCAGCTCCTCAAATTCAAGGAGTATCAAAGGAAGATTTCTAAGCCTACGTAAAGGTTAATGATACTGTGATGAGGAACATGCAAACTCAAGGTCAAAACATGCAAAATTAATTGACCAATCTCACGGACATGCTTTCCAAATTTCTCACTTCCAATACTGCCTCCACTTCAGGTTCGGGAACTCTCCCAAGTAACACAGTTACTAACCCGAAGGAGGATTTAAAGGGTATTACCACTCAAAGTAGTGTAGCTTACCAGGGACCCATGATTCATACTACTTCCTCTCCTAAAGTAGTAGAACGTGAACCCGAGGTCACAAAGGACACGATGCTTCCTACTAATAACGGAAGCACCGAAGACGTCCAACCTCCTCACGAATCAATCTTTGAGCCCGGAAATGCTCCAGTTAGTGCTTCAATGCCTAACCAAAAAGCATCAATTCCATTTCCTTCAAGAAGAAATGATGAAAGACGTCGTGAAAAAGCTAACGACGAAATGGCTAGAACTCCATTGAACGAGAATTGCTCAGCGGTCATCCTAAACAAGTTACCGAAAAAACTTGGAGACCCTGGCCGATTTCTTATTCCGTGTGAATTCTCCGGGATTAATACATGCAACGCCTTGGCCGATCTTGGCGCAAGCATTAATCTTATGCCATATTCCGTATGGAAAAATCTCTCTCTTCCCGAACTAACCCCGACTTGCATGACGCTAGAGCTAGCGGACCGTTCGATCTCTGAACCGATCGGTATCGCTGAAGACGTCTATGTAACGGTGGGAAAGTTCCAATTTCCTGCAGATTTCGTGGTCGTAGATTTTGAGCCAGACCCCCGAGTACCTTTAATTCTCGGGAGGAGTTTCTTAAAGACCAGTCGTGCATTGATAGATGTATACGAAGGTGAAATAACCCTTCGTGTTGGCAGAGAGGCCATTACATTTAATCTGGACCAAACTTCGAGATACACGGCTAATTACAATCATATGACGGCAAACCGAATTGACGTCATTGATATGGCTTGTGAAGAATACTCTCAAGAAGTTCTTGGTTTCTCAAATGTGATCTCGAGTGGCAATCCCACTCCTTACTATGATCCAATCGTCTCTACTTCATCTCCGACTTTAACTCCATTCGGGGACAGTGATTTTCTCCTTTTCGAAGAAGCCGACTCTTTTCTTGCTATAGAGGATGATCCAACTTCACCGGAAGTTGATCCAACATATTATGACCCTGATGGGGACATTCTTCTCCTCGAAGCAATTCTTAATAGTGATCCTTCACCACCACCTCCCAATCAAGGAAATTATTTTCCAGAAACTCGAAAAGATCTTAAAATTTGTGAAGCAAACAATGAAAAATCTTCAGTTAATGAGCCCCCTGAGGTTGAACTCAAGGACTTGCCACCTCATTTAGAATATGCATTTTTGGATAACTTGTAAATGTCGATATCTTGTTCGTTTTTATAATTCCGTTTTTCGAGTTCCCTTACATGCTCTCGATCCTTGTAATTAGCAATATTTTTATAAAATATAATACTTTAAGATTTATATTTAGAATTTCAAAAAGTATATATAAAGTCATAATTTGGGTTTCTAATTAATCAAGTAGTATACAATCATTTATTTAGGAACTTGCACATTATTTTTTCCAAGTGTTTGTCCGTTTTATTTCTCATGTATTTAGTCCTATAATGTCATGTCCTTTGTCATTATGAATCATCTTTATACTTTATATAACTTTATAAATAAAAACTAGGTGGGTGTTAACTAATGCAACAAATTGTAAACCATAGGAAAATTAATAAAAAAGAGTATGTATTGAAAACTTTAAATAGACCTTATAGAAAATCAAGTAGGTGTTGAACCAAAGTTGTAAACCCCAATCAAGCCTCACAAATTCAAACCTTATCACGAAAACCCTAAATATGTTTTCTTGATAAATCCTTGGTAAACCCGTATACCAAGCTTACCAAATCCTGTGTAGGCTTAGGTAACTTAGATTGAACACATGAATGCTTGGAATACCTGATTTTACAAAAATAAAATGAAACATAATGTTTATAGTGTATATTGCGTGGTTTAGAGTGAAATAGAGAGGGTTTTTGCCTTGGTTTTTCTTGTATGAATGTGTAAAAAAGGGTTAAGGACTTAGGGCTTGCTTTATATAGTAACTTGGAAACTAGGAAACAACCTTAATCAAAACCATGGGAGCACATGGTTTAAGAGGACAAGTGTAAGAGACTTCTCCTCCTCCCTAGACAAGGGATTCGGCAAAAGGAGGGGCAAGTACACCTTGACAAGCCAATCATTAGGAACATGAGCTTAAGGTACATAATGTGTAAGGATTACAAGTATTTATAAAAGACTTAATAAGGTTTAAAGGATTTATTTCATGAGTAAAAAACCCTTGTCCGGTTCCTAGATGATATTGGTGGGAAAAAATATTTACAATTTTGGAGTATAGGGTATAAACGTGGGTATTTGTTTATGCGTTAGATAGGTAAAGGTGGCTTCCGGGTACGACCGTTGGTAATTTTATTGCGAAACGTAAGCGCTTTTCGTAACCAACAAAAATAAATTATTGAAAAGTTATAAATTTATATCTAATATCATATAAAAACATGCTTGATGTCATCTTTAAATTTGTTTGATGTACGTTTACATTGATCGTGATTTTTAGTATACGCGATTTAACCTTTTAGATAATTAATTAAAAGCGCACGCGTAAACTCCTAAAATATATAATGGAATTTATTTAAGTTTGCAATGACTGAAAATGAGATAATGTTACGTCTCCAACGTTAGGAGTGCCTTTGTCCAGCGCTCTTGTTGCTAAAATTCCTTCGTGGGGGTGGTTTTTGTTGTAAGGTGTGGATACTTTCCCGGAACTGATCTTCGCGTTCCCACTGTGAATCTGGACTCTTTGGTGTTCCTTCGTACTTTGATGTAGGAATACGACTTCGCCTTGCTTCTTGATCTCTCGCTCCATGATTTCCGCCGGTTCATTCCCAAATAGAGTTTATCTATCAATGTGTATTTCTTCTATCGGAACTGACAATGGATCGTCAGACAATAACACTTCTTAGATGTATACATGAAATGTGCTTTATGAAACCCTGCTTAATGTTGTGGTTAGGTTCGTGTCTTAAGCAACGGTTCACTTTGGATAAACCTTGAAAGGATCGATATACTGGGTTCAATTTTCCCCGTTTCCAAAAAGTGTTCTGACCCTTTCCAAGGTGATACCTTTTTCAATAACCTCGATCGCAACTTGAAACTCTAAAGGCTTACGCCTCACATCGGCGTAACTCTTTTGGCGATCACGAGCAGCTTGCATTCTCTGCTTAATTTGGACAATCTTCTCGGTGGTTTTTTGAACAATTTTTTGGAACGGTGAGTAACCGAGCATCTACGGCCTCAGTCCTAAACACATCAGGTGACCGACACTTTCTCGGCCATTTAATGTGTCCTCGAATGGGGCAGCTTTAATACTAGCGTGGTAACTATTGTTGTACGAGAATTCAATCAGTGGTAAGTGTCCTTCCCAACCATTCCCAAAGTCTATCACGCAAGCGCGTAACATATCTTCAAGAGTTTGGATGGTCCGTTCACTTTGTCCATCAGTCTCCGGATGGTATGCCGTACTCATGTCCAACCTAGTCCCCATAGCCTTCTGAAATAACCTCCAGAAGTTTGATGTAAAACGGGGGTCACGATCAAAATTGTTCTAGACTGGTTATCACAATTGCTTGTGACCACTTCTTTCAGGTACAGTTTTGCCAGTTTGTCCATAGGGTCAGTTTCCCTCATTGGTAAAAAGTGTGCAGACTTAGTGAGTCGGTCTATAATTACCCATATGGTGTCGTTTCCACTTTGCGTTCTTGGGAGTTTGGTGACAAAGTCCATAGTGATATTTTCCCATTTCCATTGAGGAATCGCTGGTTGTACCAGTAAGCCAGATGGTTTTGGTGTTCGACTTTGTCTCTTAAATACGTCAAACAACTTGCTAACATTGGTGCAATGTCTGCTTTCATGTTAGGCCTCAGTAACAGTTGCTTCATGTCCTAGTACATCTTATCGGACCCGGGTGGGTGTAACAGATACTTCGACTTGTGAGACTCATGCCATATCAGGCCCCTTAGGTCACCCATTGCCGGCATCCAAACTTCTGTTGTTTAGACACATAGGTTCGTCGTTCGCGGTTCTAATTTTTTTCTGGGCTTTTCTGGGTCTTCGAATTTTCAATCAACATACCGTCCTAGTCTTCAGACTTGAGCGTTTTCTGGTTTTCTTGCCTCCTTCTGAGCCTCCAATCGATTGGGAAGTCCAAAACGATAGTCATATCTAAGGCTCGAAACCCAGTTAAGGCTTTACTCGTTACTTTCTGCTCAAACGCTTCAGCCACTACTTTGCTTTTACTGGGTGATAGCGGATTTCGCCATCAGAATCACTAAGCATTCAAACACCTACGGCGTTGTCTAGTTTTAACTCCTTTGGTCAGGATGTGTTGTAAATCTTTTCGTGGTCTTTGTGATCATGTAAATCTTGTCCCGTACAGATAATGCCTCCAGATCTTTAGAGCGAATACCACTGCACCTAACTCCAGATCATGAGTGGTGTAATTTTTCTCTGGAATCTTTAGTTGTCTTGGATGCATATGCAATTCTCTTTTTTTATCTTTGCTTTTAGCACTGCGCCTAACCCTGATGAAGGCTTCAAGTAAGACGATGACTGTCATTCATTTCCTTCGGGTAACGCCAGAATTGGCGCACTACACAACTTCTGCTTTATCAATTGAAAAGCTGCTTCTGCCTTGTCACTCCATTCAAACTTGATCTTCTTTTGAGTGAGCTTGGTCATTGGCTTGGCGATCTTTGAGAATCCTTCAATGAATCTTCGGTTTTAAAGGGTAGCCTGCTAGCCAAAATGACGAATCTCCGTTGCTTGATTTTAGGAGAAGATGCCCAATCTTTGACAGATTCCAATCTTTGCAGGATACACATGAATACTCCTGATGTTCGAATCACGTGGACCATGGAACTGTACTTTAGGGTTCCAGAATTCGATTTAGAGTATCTGGATACAAATGTTCCTTCTCAAGCTACTCCAGATAACTTGAGGTGATATGCATGCTCTTGCTTGCTCTTCGAGTTACTATCAGAATATCATTGATAAAGGACAATAACGAATTTATCCAGGTATGGTTTGCACACCAGATTCATGGAGATCCATAATACAGGCAGGTCCTTGTGCATTTAGTCAACCAAACGGCATAATCTTTTAACTCATAATGTCCTATCGAGTCCTGAATGTGGTCTTCGGAATATCTTCTCACGAACCCTTAGTTTGATGATATACCCGACCTCACGGACGATCTTTGAGTAGATACTTGACCTTGTAGTTGAATCGAAACAAAATCATCAATCCTGGGAAGCGGGATAACTGGGTCTTTACCGTCAGCTTATTTAATTCCGGTAATCGAATGCACATCGGACTTGATCCGTCTTTATTCTTGAAAACAAGACCGGAGCTCACCCAAGGTGAGAATACTAGGTCTTTGAAAACCCTTTGTCGGAGAGTTCTTTTAATTGGTCCGACAACTCCTTCATCTCGGATGGGGCCAGTCGATAAGGTGCCCGTGCTACTGGCGCAGCACCAGGTATCAGATCGATCTGAAATTCCACTTGGCGGGGTTGGCGGAATTATCCCGGCAAGTCCTCGGGGGAATACCTCAGGAAGTCTTGAAACAATGGTTCTTCTTCAAGTTGCTTCTCCTTCGATTTGTCTTCAGCCTTTTTTAGTAACCTGTGCTAGAAAGATAGGCAAACCATACATCAAATACTCATTAACAACAATGCTAACCATCCCTCCATCAAATACTTTTGTGCTTTGAGTACACGAGATGATGTTCAAATCGGGACTCGTGACCGTTTTATTGCTTCCGTCACATGAAAGGATTAAAGTCTTGTCTACAAGGGAATCGAACAAGCTTCTCATTCACATCGATCACGGAATGGTATTTAGCTAACATAGTCCATACAAATATTGACGTCTAAACTATCCCAGCTTAGGGCATCAAGTCGATGTTGAATGGATGATTTAGAAAGTTTAGAGTGCAACCCCGTATAAGTGTATTAACCCAAATTATTCTACCGTAGCTAAGTCTATACATCATAACCATGGGGATAAGGTAGTTGGTGTTGATCTCAATCAAAGTACTAAATGCAGTAGATATGAAAATTCTTGCGGCACCAGTATACATAAATTGGTATGTAGCCATTACGTTATTTAGGAAGGAAAGCGTACCCGTGACAATATTATAGAGTTCGGTTAGTTCCAAGCTGTGCCACACAACATTAGCTTTGGCTACGGAATTGCCATTTCCAGCCGATTCCCTTGATTTCATTCTTCAGATATTGGGCTGTCACTCCTGTAGTGTCTGCAATTCAACACTCAAAGCAAGTGATAATCGGGGATTTGTCCCCTTGGGTCCTCTGGTTTTTGTTGTTGTTGTTGTTTGTTGTTGTTGTTAGAGTAGGTCGAACCTTACAGCACCGGCGAGTGACTGTCTTTTTACAAGTAGTGCACTTGTGAGTTCATGGCCATCCGTGGTGATAATGCATCTTGGTCTCTTAGAGGTTTGGTTTCTCCTATGGCTTCTTATCTCCAGGCCAGCAGTGTAAGCCCGTGCCACATTGTTTCTTTTGAATGGTTGTTGTTGGTTTTGGGTGTTCCTTGAAGTCTCTTCATACTTCCTCTTATTCTCTGCTTGGCGTTCAGCTGCAGTGATCATTTTTTGTCTCATTTCAATTGCTAAATTCTATTAATCTGCTTTGTTGTATGGCTTGGATTGCTCCTTATCACTGCATGTATCATGTGGGAAGCCCTCCGACATACCTTTCCAACTTTTAGCTGCTACCTCTGGGAACATTCTATCACACATGAGTGCAACTTTGGAATCGTTGATTGTAAGTCATTCAAATAAGTATTTCTCACTTTTGGTTCACATACTCAGATTTCCAGCGTTTTGCATTGCGCCCTAGGGCATTACTTATTGTTATCAGCCTTTTCAAAGCCGTCCATGGATTGTATATGCACATCCTGTCCGACAGCCCTTGTGTGAAAGTTTCCTCCACGTCTAGGCTCTTCCTTTGAGAGTACAAGTTGCCGAACTTAACATGATTTGTTATGCACTGTTGCTGTTTAGGGAAATATCTGTTTACATATTTTCTGCCAATGGGGTCTGGCCAACGGACTCCTTCAGTGCCTTGAATTTTATAGGCTTGGCACTTCAAGAGATCGTGTTAGTGCAATTATCGGTGAGTAGGCACTTTACTCCTTCCGTAGGTTCTGTTCACTATGGCTTGTTTTCGCATTTCTTATGCTTCTGCTTGCATCGCGTTATGCCTATTAGACCGCAGCAACGCCTTGATCAATTAAGGTTGGGTTGAGCCTCGGTAAACAGTGGTGGTAGGATTGGTTGTTTGGTTGGCCGGGTGTTGTCATCGTGCTCTTCTTGTGGTAACATTTTCTTCAAAATCACAAGGAATATAATACCGTTCAGGTTTCACACAATCATAACGTAAGTGCCATATGTTAATAAATAAAAAGATATTCCACATCCACAGCGAAATATTACCATTGAAAGTGAATTCATAAATGACTTATGTAAATTAACATTCATTCACAACAACATCGATAATCATATATGAATGGTCGTGTTTACAACATGTTCAGTACAATGAAATACATAAATTGACATATGGACCTATGGCGGTGTTTAGCTGGGGATCACCCTTAATATTAACTAGACTTACATTGATAGATAGAAAGATAAATCAAATAGTCCTTACTTCCTATTAGCTGGGAGTAACCATAAAACTTAATAGGTATACCAGGATAGCTTCAAATGATGCATGACTAATGCTGCTGCCAGTCTCAGCTGGTGCATCCTGAGGCTCTGGGTCTCTAGCCTCTAGTGTCGCAATACGTCAAGTGCTGTTAGTCAAACTAAGTTGATGTGATGTGGTAGAGCAATCAATGTGGCTAATGTGCCTCTCAGTGTCCTAACATGTGCCTCTTTGGACTGAACTTCTCTCATCTGAACTAGTCTATGCTTATGCGAGCATTTTTACGCTCTATATCTATAGCAAGTGTGCGGTGGTGTTGTATCCTTCTCTGTATAGTTGTGGTTTGTCTAGGGTTCCAGTATAGCGGTCATTCATGTGCTTCCTCAATCGTTCTCGAACTCCTCAATCCTCTGTCTAGACGTAGTATCAAGCTCTGTCACTCTCTGGTCGACCCCCTCCAAGGGTGGCGTGCTATCTCTCATCAGGCTCTCTGGGCTCAACATTTCATCCAAGTGTCAATCGCTGGGGTAGACCTGGTGTCTTGCGGCTACCAGCGCTGAACTCTCCCGATCTTGTATAGAGAGCTGGGTGTTGTATGACAAGCTCTCTTCCGAGGCGGCATATCAGCCTCGGGAATATCAGTCCTGGGTGCAGTAGGTGGGAGTGATAATGGTGGTGATGCAACTGCAGCTCTCATCAGAATCCCGGTGCCCTATAGTAATGGTGCTCCTGTATCAGTTGGGCCTGTAGTGTGTGGTGATGGTAGGGGTAATGTGAGAGTACAACAGGTAGTGGTTGGTTAGTGCATGGCAGCTTGCTCGCAATGCGGGCATCTATGGATGACCGACATCCGGTTTTGGCTCAGGTCTGACACTCTTCCGTGCCCTACGGAGACGTGTCTGGCAAAGGGGATCCTAATCTGAGGTGCTCTCGGTGTAGGTGCAGACTCATCAGTCTCAAATGCCTCTGTATCCCCAGACGAAGGGAAGAGGGTCACATTGGTTGTCAGAAGAGTCGGTCCGTGCTGAGCATGCTCCTACCTCCTCGTCCTTCAATAGGCTCATAATCGTCATCAGCATTATCGCTCATCAGTGTCATCATCGGAGGGCTCATCATCTCCATTCCCCTTCCATCAGTAGGGTAATCAGCATGCTCCTCCTCGGATATAAGTCCTCCTCGGTTCCTCCTCCGGATCTGGTATCTGGAACTTAGCCTTGGTGATGATAGGGCTTACGGTGCAAGACATCGAGGGTATCGAGGTTGGTCCTTATGGGTGCTCTTCTCCTCCGAAGGTATAAGTACTCGGGGTACTCAAAGCTCTGAGGTACAAATGGTATCTCAATGGGTTGTTGGTGGTTGCATCAAGACCGGGGGCACATAGTGGGAGATGTGGTGGTGCTCAGGTACGGGGCACGTATTAAGGGATGGTAGGGGCTACTGGCGCTTGAGAAGTCATCATATCCATATACGAGACTCGTGGAGTACCGTCCATCAGATTACCTCCTCGTCGCGCTCCCCAGAAGGACTTTGCTTGGTGCGGAATCAATATAACGGAGGTATAGGTGACAGCGATGTGCAGAAGACATGACTGCAGTAGAAGATAAGTAAATTCCATAAGTATATTATATAGACTAGTATATTTATATATGTTTTTTAATATTAACAATTGTATACATATTCATGAAGCATTTAGCATAAACCATCTAAATGAGCAACTTCAATAGTGTATGTGCTCCTGAAAATGAAAAATTTTGTATGATGCTATGTTTGAAAATGGTTATAGTCAAGTAAAAACATTTGACTGTTCTCTATTACTAGGCTATTGATGCCAATCTGTTATCTACCACCAAATGGGTCGCAGCGGAATATGGGTTTGGGGATGTTACTTCATCGGATCAACAGCTCGAGATAGAGAACGACCTCTATATGAGTCGGTTTCAAAATTGATACATTGGATTTAAAATAGACTTGTTTGTTACATTCAGCCGAAGCTTAAATATTAATCCATGAAAGTAAAGATTTTAGAATAAACAATTATTCCCAAAATGTTATAATAGCATCCAAATCTTTATAGTATTGATCCAAATTGATGACCACAATGTATCATTGTTTTCGTACCTTTTTGAACTCGAGAAAAAAATGGCTTTTAAAACTTCAAAATAAAGTTGGTGAATTCACCGGTTTAGTAAATGTATAAAATAGGGTCACAAGACTTTACTATGTACTGACATGTTACACATTCCAATATCTCAAAGTAATTACGAGTGCACTAAGTTAGTGACACGAGCTCGACATATATGTATGCAATGTAATTGCACTAAATGTGCCCATGTAGTATGTTCAAGAAAATTAAATCAAAAACAACGCAAAATCCAAATTGTTCTGGTCATGTTTAAGTTTGTATGTTTCGTGTACCTCCGAAATGATGAGCGCTACTCACCGAACGAGGTGTCAATCCCAAATAGATCTATTCATAACATTCGCGCTCGCTCTCTACTAGCAATTGACAGTGCATGAGGGTGGGCATAGTAGTATTATAGTGGGTTAGCTACTTAGGGTCAACTTCGTACATATGTTAAAAGAGTCTTGCGTCCAAATGTAAAACAATGCATGTTTACACCCCAAATTGTATAATCTATTTAGTTGTATATTGCTGGGGCTATGATACTATCCGTAAGTGAATGATTGTTTATCTAAATCAAGTAAAGTGGAATCGCCTCGGCTATTTTGAATGCAACTATTTAATTATAGGCAGTATGAGTATAATGTATTTCATATAAATAATACATCACATGTTGCTTTGCTACACCACCACGTTTTGTTGTTTTTTAATTAATTAAAGTTAAAAATCAATAATTACTGTTACTTTGTTAAATAAGCGTGTGTACTTGTTCGTATGAAAATATTATTTTCTTTACAAATGCATCGTTTGTAAAAAATGTTTGATTTAATAATGATATTTTATTATTTAATTATTGTTTTATTATAAGATTGTATAAAAAAAAAGTAATGCGCGACGAGTTTTAAAACATCTTATCGTTATCGTTACGATCCGTTTTATCGTTTTTTTTTTCCTTATGTCCACGTTTCCGTATATAATTGATTTATCATATAATAATCATATTTTTAAAGTTTAACCATGCATGAACAGTAACTTTTACTGTTCATCACCGTTTATTAAAAAACTATTTTTATAATACTTAATTTAGTTGTAAACTCTATAATCATAAATTCGTTAGTTTATAGTTCCGTTTCTCGAGTTCCTATGTCGTGGATTAGTATTAAGAATATTTATCAAAATTATTAAATTATATAAAATTTAAATCCCTGTTGAAACAGTAGTATTTACTATTCACAAGGCAGTTTATTAAATTGTTTTTATTGATTTAATTATTTATTTTCTTGTATACTTCGTAATTGTTTCGTGTATAATTCCGTTTTTTCGATGTTTCTTTATGTCGTGGGTTCGTATTTAAGGAAAATTATCAAAATATTATTTTTACAATTTATTTACCCTGATGTAAAAGTAACTTTTACTGTTTCATAACAGTTTATTATAATTATTTTTATAAGTTATTTAAAATATTTAACTTGTATAAATGTCGTATATTGTTCGTTATTTTTTCGTTTTTCGTGTTCCTTACATGCGCACGATCTTGTAATTTGCACTATTTTAATAATTGATAAAACATTAGATTTATGATTTCGAATTCAAAAAGTATATATAAGAACATAATTATGGTTTCTAATTAAACAAGTAGTTTACATCATTTATTTAGGAACTCTGCACCATTATGTTTCCAAGTGTTTTTGTACGTATATTTCACATGTATTTAGTCCTATAAATGTCCATGTCCCTTTGTCCATTGAAATCATATATACTTTTATAACTTTAAAATAAAAACTAGGTGGTGATTAACTAATGCAAACAATTATGTAAACAATAGGGAATTTAATAACGAGTATTGAACACTTTAAATAGACTTATAGAAAATCAAGTAGGATGATGAACACAATGATGTAAAACCCACCCAAATCATGCCATTCACAATCAAAACCCTAATCATAGAAAACCCTAATTGTTTTCTTCAATAATCCTTGTTAAACCCGAATCCAAGCTTCCCAACACCTTGAGTAGTCTTAGGTAACCTTAGATTGAACACTTGAATGCTTAGAATACCTTGATTGCAAAAATAAAATGAAACCCTAAATGTTTATAGTGTGCCGTGGGTTTAGAGTGAAATAGAGAGGGTTTTTGCCTTGGTTTTTCTTGTATGAATGTGTAAAGGTGTTTAGGAACTTAGGCTTGCATTATATGTAAACTTGGAACTAGAAACAACCTTAATCAAAACCATGGGAGCACATGGTTTAAGAGGACAAGTGTAAGAGACTTCTCCTCCTCCCTAGACAAGGGATTCGGCAAAAGGAGGTGCAAGTACACCTTGACAAGCCAATCTTTAGGAACATGAGCTTAAGGTACATAATGTGTAAGGATTACAAGTATTTATAAAAGAACTTAATAAGGTTTAAAAGGGATTTATTTAATGAGTAAAAAAACCTATGGTCGATGTTCTAAGATGGTATAAGTGAGAAAAATAATTAAATTTTGAGTATTGGGTATATCGTTGGGTATTTGTTTAAGCGTAGATAGGTAAAGGTGCTTCCGGGTACGACCGAATGTAATTTATTGCGAAACGTAAGCGCTTTACGTAACCAACAAAAATAAATTATGAAAAGTTATAAATTATACTCCTAATAATCATATAACACTTGCTTGATGTCAACTTTAATTTGTTTGATGTCCGTTTATATTGATCGTTGATTTTTAGTTTACGCGATTTAACTATAAGATAATAATTAAAAGCGAACGCGTAAAACTCTAAAAATAAATAATGGAATTTATTAAAGTTGCAAATGACCTGAAAATGAGAAATGTTACACGCAGCTAACTACAACCAAGGAAACACCGGTTATCGAGCCCCGATTTCAAATCAAATTCGACCTCCCGGTTTTCCTCCCGTTCAAAACAATCATAATGTGCAAAATCAAGGAAACAATCAGAATCGTTACAACTAAAACCGGGGTAATTTTAATCAAGCTCCAGCTTACCAACCCCCGGTTCATCAAGGTCAACTCTATCGACCTCAGGTAGTTCAACCTCCTGCTTATCAAGCTCCTGCCTATCAAGCTCCATCTCCTTAAATTCAAGGTATATCAAAGGAAGATTTTCAACCCTATGTAAAGGCTAATGATGTTGTGATAAGGAATATGCAAACTCAAGGT
>BQNB010047312.1:21618-24118 GCA_026074375.1 Tanacetum coccineum | reverse complement strand
ACCCTAAACCTTAAACCCTAAACCCTAAACCCTAAACCCTAAACCCTAAACCCTAAACCTAAAAACCCTAAACCCTAAACCCTAAACCCTAAACCCTAAACCCTAAACCCTAAACCAAAACCCTAAACCCTAAACCCTAAACCCTAAACCCTAAACCCTAAACCCTAAACCCTAAACCCTAAACCCTAAACCAAAACCCTAAACCCTAAACCCTAAACCATAAAACCCTAAAACCTAAACTCTAAACTCTAAACCCTAAACCCTAAACCATAAACACTAAACCCTAAACCCTAAACCCTAAACCCTAAACCCTAAACCTTACATAGGTAAAAAATGATTTTTGCAGAAAACTTAGAGTAAAATTTAATTTTTTATAGTCAACCGAAAACTCTACAAAACCTAAACCCTAAAACAAACCCTAACTCCCTAACCCTAACCCTAACCCCTAACCCCTAACCCCTAAACCATAAACCCTAAACCCTAAAATCTAAACCCTAAACCCTAAACCCTAAACCCTAAACCCTAAACCCTAAACCTCAACACTAAACCTTCATAATAAAAAAGATTTTTTTTTTGCAGGAAAACTTGAGTAAAATATTTTTTTTTATAGTAAAACCGAAAACTATAAACCTAAACCCGTAAAACCTAACCCCTAACCCCTAACCTCTAACAACCCCTAACCCTAACCCCTAAACCCCTAACCCTAACCCTAAACCCTAAACCCTAAACCCTAAACCCTAAACCCTAAACCCTAAACCCTAAACCCTAAACCCTAAACCCTAAACCCTAAACCCTAAACCCTAAACCCTAAACCCAAAACCCTAAACAATAAACCCTAAACCCTAAACCCTAAACCCTAAACCCTAAACCCTAAACCCTAAACCCTAAACCATAAAACCAAAAACCATAAACGTCTAAACCCCTAAACCCCAAACCTAACCCAAACACAAACCCTACACCCTAAACCATTAAACAAACCCTAACCCTAAACCCTAAACACTAAACCCTAAACCCTAAACCCTAAACCCTAAACCCTAAACCCTAAACCCTAAACCCTAAACCCTAAACCCTAAACCCTAAACCCTAAACCCTAAACCCTAAACCCTAAACCCTAAACCCTAAACCCTAAACCCTAAACACTAAACCCTAAACCCTAAACCCTAAACCCTAAACCTAAAACCCAAAACCCTAAACCTAAACCCTAAACCCATAAACCCTAAACCAGAAACCTAAAACCATAAACCCAAAACGCATAAACCCAAAAAACCTAAAACATAAAACACTGAACCCTAAAACCCTAAACCCTAAACCCTAAACCCTAAAACATAAACATTAACCCTAAACACTAAACCTTCATTTAAAAATGGTTTTTTTTTGCAGGAAAACTTGAGTAAAATTTATTTTTTATTGTAAACCGAAAACTCTAAAACCTAAACCCTAAAACCTAACCCCTAACCCCTAAACCCTAAACCCTAAACCCTAAACCCTAAACCCTAAACCCTAAACCCTAAACCCTAAACCCTAAACCCTAAACCCTAAACCCTAAACCCTAAACCCTAAACCCTAATCCCTAAACCCTAAACCCTAAACCCTAAACCCTAAAGCCTAAACCATAAACACAAAACCTTAACCCTTAAACCCTAAACCCTAAATCATAAACCCTAAACCCTAAACCATAAACTCTAAACTATAAATCCTAAAACTAAACACGAACCCTAAAATCCAAATCCTAAAAAAACCTTAATCCCTAAACTCAACCCTAAACCATAAACCTTAAACCCTAAACACTAAACCTTCATAGTTAAAAAAAGTTTTTTTTGGCAGGAAAACTTGAATAAAATTTAGATTTAATAGTTAACCCAAAACTCAAAACCCTAAACACTAAACCCTAAACCCTAAACCGTAAACCCTAAACCCTAAACCCTAAACCCTAATCCCTAATCCTATACCCTAAAACAATAAACTTAACCCTTAACACTAAACCCTAAACCCTAAACCCTAAACCCTAAACCCTAAACAATAAACCCTAAACCCTAAACCCTAAACCCTAAACCCTAAACCCTAAACCCTAAACCCTAAACCCTAAACCCTAAACCCTAAACCCTAAACCCTAAACCCTAAACCCTAAACCCAAAACCCAAAACCCTAAACCCCAAACCTTAAACCCTAAACCATAAACCCTAAACACTAAACCCTAAACCCTAAACCCTAAACCCTAAACCCTAACCCTTAAACCCTAAACCCTAAGCCCTAAACACTAAACCCTAAACCCTAAACCCTAAACCTTAAACCCTAAACCCTAAACCCTAAACCCTAAACCATAAACCCTAAACCCTAAACCCTAAACCCTAAACCCAAAAACAAAAAACCCTAAACCCTAAACCCTAAACCCTAAACCCTAAACCCTATACCCAAATCCTTAAACCCTAAAGCTAAAACCTAAAACCCTAAAGCTAAAACCCAAAACCCTAAACCCTAAACCCTAAACCCTAAACCCTAA
>BQNB010047312.1:0-18014 GCA_026074375.1 Tanacetum coccineum | reverse complement strand
AATAGTAGAGTAATATAGGGTATGGATCTTCTAACTTTCACCAATAGTAATAAACTAACAAGGCAGCTGAGACATGCATACATGGTCGTAACGACGGAATAAACATGCACGCTCGATCACATCCTCATTTGTGCAAAACCCATGGTTAATGATTAGGAAATTAAATTGTTGTCAAATAAAAATTACAAAACAAATAGATTAAGTCTAAAATACAAGTTGCCAGACACTTTTTACCGACCAGTACCATGATAAAGACACAACTATTTACAACGTCTTGATCATAAATCAAAAACTACAACCTAAGTTGGCGTTCCCATAACGGTCAACTTCCCAATCATCCCATACTTTACAAGGCAAGTGGCGATATCTTCCACTTTATACAATACTCTACATCGTCGATTTGTATCAACGAATAATTGATCCTTCGTGTAATTCCTTCGGTAGTTGCGAAACGATTATCTTCAAACTTTTCCTTCTCTTTTTTTGTTGCGATTTTTCTAATTTTTTCGATTTTTTTTTGCTAACACTATACTACGAAACTCGGTGTAGTTTCACCATCTTCACGATCATAATAATTTTGGATAATTCCTTCGGTAATTCTTCATTCTTCGGACGTACCATTAATTGCGATGGTAGTAAAAATACATGAGTTTTGACTATAATATACATTCCCATTTGCGATGTGCAAATTTCTTCCAACCGTACCAAAATAGACACAAGACTCGGGAAATACAAACTTTACACTTTAAGCAACTAGCAACTGTAAAATAAACTTAATCTAACAGGGTAGGCTAAGGTGTAAAGGTGTAACAAAACAAATAATTGGTGTAGTTCCTAAAGGATTGGCTCTACGGGTTGTTCTAGGGGTATCTTACTCTTAAAGTGAGAGTAAACAAAGGGTTTATACGGGGGTTAACTAACCAGTGTAGTTAGTTAATAAGAAACATGTAAAGGCGATTTGGGTGTAATCCTAAAATTTACCAATTTAAACAAGTTACTCCATCTAAATCCATAGTACTCATTATTGCGGTCTCAAATAGATATACCAAGCCAAGTTCTAAAGTCTACAACATCACCGGCACACTCATATTTTTATGGAATTTGGGTAAACATTTGGAAACGGATAAGGTTAAATCCTCACAATATCTAATAAGGGTTATTGTGTGCGGGTTATGTATCAAGTAATTTCACAAAAGTATGCTTGAATTTTTTTTAAAATTTGAGCATAATTTAAGCATTTTAGTGTGAAAAATAGGACAAGGTAATACCATTCAAATTCCATTCCCCACTTGAATTATACAACGTCCTCGTTGTATAGATAAAACATTAAAAATGGAATTAAAAGAATAGAATATTTTGGAAAAAGAAAAAAAAAAAAAAAAAAAAACCCCCCCCTACATAAAAGGAATCCCCTGATATTTTGCTCGGTAGAATTCTCCATGTAGAGTTATTGAGCAAGAATTCGTGTTAAACAGCCGCCTTGAAGATTCAAGACTCTAACACTTCAAGATCTCCAGATTGCGTAATTATTACAACCAACGGCGTACGATTTGCTTTCTTTCATTTTTATTTGAGGTCCCTGTGCAATAATAGAAAAAACGATGCATTCCTATTTTTTGTACCTATGGTTAATTTAAACTAAACTAAACAAACTAAATACGAGTCAGTCTGGTGAATACGCCGTATCATGTGCATGAATACGCCGTATTTCCATAACTGACAATAATATTTTTAAAAAGTGCAATAAAAATAAAGACTGATAACGTCCAGAACAATCAATATGCCATAATGGTATGGATGGATACGCCGATAGATGTCTGAAGACAGACTCAATAAAATTAAATAACATTCTGGGTTGTCTCCCATGAAGCACTTTTGTTACACCGGCGAATCTTAAAGTTAAGACTTTTCTTCAGCTTCTTTCACCATTCCATCTCATGCTCGGCTAATGTGCCCGCGTGTGAGCCATTCTTCCGTCTTCGCACCTCGGATGTAATCGGGTCCTAAGTTCAAGACTCCTTTGTAGAATCCCTTAAGCTTTTGGTATGGATGCGAGATTTCATTCTTCTTATCTTTATCACTTACCTTCAGTAATGGTGGGATCTTGTTGCATTGCTCATTAGTGTGGTGTTTAAACCCTCGGATGGATCGGACGCACCATATGGTAAGTACACTTATTGTTACCATCTCAAGGAATCATCCCTTCGAACCGTCTTGCTTTAATTCCAACTTCTCTTAAAAATGGTTCGCCAAAAATAACATCGCCCATTCCTTCATCACGATAAGCATCCATATTTTCTAAAACTGAAGACAGGAAGCAAAATTCCGTCACAACAGAAAAGGTTCCAACAAAAATAGGAGCAAAAAACAAAAGGGGGGGGGGGGGTGGGGGGGGGGGGGGGGGGGGGGGGGGGGGGGGGTTAAAAAATAAATAAAATAATCTAAGGAAAAATAAAAAAATAAATGGGGGGGGGGGGGGGGTTTAACATTAATTAAAGATCCTTTTACATTATATATTTGTAAAAAAATATTATTATTTATTAATAGAATTATGAAACTTTTTGGACATCACATTGACATACAATAACAAGAAGAAGTTAGCGTGCGTAAATTCAAATCCTATCATGCATGAAAACTTTGAGTTATGAGTGCAATCTATATGGATCTTCTTATCATGGTCGCAATAACTAGGGTAATCATCAATTTCAGTATCAAGTTCATCATCCCTAGTTTTAAATTCCTCAATTACCTCACCTTCCTCAATGGTGGGCATCAAATCATCACCTTGATTTCTCCTAAGCTCAAATGGTTCATTTAGATCATTTAATTCGATGTAATCCCCATTCAAAGGGTCTAATGATCTATTGATCACCAAAGTCTCTCCCATTAGCCTAGCTTCTAAATCAAGCTCCATTCTTTCTCTTAAACTTAGCATGTAGACCCTCTTAGTTAAACTACTACCAGGTTTAACACTTTTGAAAATAATTCTTTCTTCCCCAGTCCTCAAAGTAATCTTTCGTTTATAAACATCAATCTTAGACGGGCGATAGACAAAAATGGTCTTTGAAGGATCAAGGGCACAAAATCCTTATTACATATATTTAATTTGATGTTGTTTTTCTTTGATATCCTGGGCCATATCTAAGAATTATAAAGTCTACTGGGGAAACAAATTTACCAATACATACTAGCACATTTTTAGCTATTCCTTTTGGATATTTCAATGTCCTGTCTGCTAATTTAACTGTCAACTTAGTATGAGCTAATTCGCCTAATCCTAAGTTAAGGTAGGTCAAGAGAGGCATAACACTAACACTAGCTCCTAAGTCAACAAGGGCATTATCAAAGCAAAATTAATTATAAATGAAGCAAGTGCAAAGAGATACAAACCTGTGGGTCTTTCTCCTTTCGGGGTATGGAATTATTGATATGTAAAGCTTCAGAGTAAGCTTCCAAAAATTATGGTCCATATGATCCCTTCTTTTTATCATAGTAGCAACCATTCAAACGACTTGGAAATGGAATCGTTGTTTATCTTGTCTCATACATTAGTGTACGGTTCTGTCCAGTGGATACGGCGTATTGAGAGATCCTAATTATGGCGTATCAGGTATGAATAAGCCTCAAATAGTAGTTGAGATCGTTTGGCTTGGTCTCTAGGGTCGCTTCATAAGAGCTAGGTTAGACTTCCAAATCCTCTTTCTGTAGTACCATGCTTATTTTCTCGATTAATCTCCAAAGTTTTTAATTGATGCTCCTTGAATTCTAATGGCAACAACTGTTTGAAGCTCGGGATTCTTTAATCAACTTGGATTTTCTTCATGTCTCTTGCTGATTCACTCTAAACTATGCTCAGGGTATCTTTCATATATTACCTTCGTTCTTGGTATGAAGGATTTGCGTTGTTCCTTTGATAAAAACTCGGAGCTGCTGCTCTATATCCCCCTCCTTGAAAAGGTCCACCAAATTACGTGTAGTAAGCTTCTTCGAGGGTTTTTCCTTCATCATTGAGTAGGCAATCTTTAGTGAAATGAGGGTCCCATGCATTGTTTCGCATCCATACTTTAGCAGCATAGACATTTTTCATTCTTCACTTTCCTTGATCTCTCATCCAATGAATATTAAGGTGTAGCTTGTATAGTGCTAACACGTCAGAAGTTTAGTACTTCTTGACTAAAACCAGATTTCCATTGTGCCATTTTTTTGAGAGTTTTTCAGTCATTTCTTGATGGCTATCTTGCAACACAGCAGTCGTTAGATGTATTGCACCTCTTGAATCAAGAATCTGTCGAGTCGGAATTCATAATCCATTCTAGAAAAAGATTACCTTCCCTGCATCTCTGTTAAATAGTGTTTGAGACACATCACAAAAGTTCTTTTAAATCGCTCACATGCTTGTGAAGGTTTTCCATCCGGTTCTTGCTGAAGTTGTTGTTTCGTCATTTTTTGCAGTTCGAGCAGGTGGGCAATATTTGTTCAAAAATTTTATTTTAAGACGATGTCAAGTTTCAATTGAACCAGTTGGTTCGTTTCTCAGCCAACGGCTTGCGGCTCCAGTTAAGGACATAGGGAATGCTCTAAGCATCACTTGGTCTATAGTAATATTTGGAATGTGGAATAGATCCTAACGAATCACGAGAACTTTCTCCAATGTGATTCGTTCGCACTTCATGATCCGAACCGCTGAAAGGTTTGGTACGTATTCCTGAGAAATTGGCCTTTTAGTTCAAAGTTATACTTGTCTTTAATTTTAGGCCTAGCAACTCCCGATCCATAGTCAGCTCGGGTCTTGCTCATGTATTGCTCCATAGTTTCCGCCATTGTTTCCGCAACTTCTTCCTCCGAGTATTCTTGGTTAGAAAATAAATTAAAATCAAGCGATCTTAATTCGTCAAGACTTAGTGTCTTGAAGTGTCTCCTAGATGATCAAAATTCTCATTCAGGTTCTTTGTAAGGTGTGAATAGTTTGCTCGTTGAACTCCTTGTCATGCACTACCTGAAACAAGGGATAAACAATCAGTAGGATAGGCTCTTTAGGATAGAAAAAAATTAGCACGAAAATCAAATATGAAAACTAAGATTCTGATTCTATTTCAGATGATCAATACGCCGTATTCAATTGAAGTGAATACGCCGTATTAATCTTTTGAGTGAATACGCTGTATTAGACAGAAAGTTGAATACGCCATATCCGATGGTAGTGGATACGCCGTATCGAGTTATCGACCAGAATAGTGTATTAGGAAAATAATTAAATTAAACATACAAGCAAACAATTAAACTAACAAATATACAAAATATACAGAATATACAAGAATATACACTAATCTAATTAACATTAATCCTAAGGGTTAGATCTAATCTAAAAACCAAAATATAAAATAAAAATCAAGATTAATTTTCACTCCCCGGCAACGGCGCCAAAAACTTGATGTGTCGTTGTGTGGTGTATATTTTTTTATGATTTAAGTTTTAAATTTATATTTTTCCGACTTAACCAAAAACAACACTTTAAAGGGCAGTATACCCGGTCGGTGGTAGATTCGTGGTAAGTAGAGTGTCGAACACTTGAAGCGATCTCCCAATTTATTAATATTTTGGTTATCTAAACTAAATTAATTCTAAGTCAAACCTATGCTAATCCCATGTTAGTTCTAATCATAATTCTAACAGGTAAAGGGGGTTATCAGCCTGAGAGACTGGCACGGGTTTGATGGTGACTACAATCAATTCAAGACACTTTAACCCACGCAAGCAAATTAACAGAAAATAAAAGAGCGGACAAGCCTTATAATAGAAAACTGTATTAGCCATCATTAATCTAATTAGAAGTTGCTTTGTTTATTTAGTGCAATGATTACGTATAATAATATAAGTATAGAAAATTACCAAACTACCCTTGAGGACAAAAGTAGTAAAGTAAATTCTCACAAATATATATAATAATACGTATATTTACCGGTAAGTGACTCCCGGGTCGTATTCCTCGAAGATTTATGAAATTGAGACCACGTTTGTTGTTTGGACAATGATTTGAATTGGTTCAAAGATGATTTGTTTTTTAAAATCCTAAAAGTGAACAAATTAAAGGACAATTAAACCTAACTTTAATAACGGGAAATTAAACTTTAACTAAAAACGCAAAACGGGAATCCTAAATGGTGATTAAAAACCCTAAATTTCTAAAATTAAATCTAAAATGAATTTTTCACTTTTAATAGACTCTAATTGACTAAAAAGAAAGTTTAAAGAAAACTAAAACAAAAAAGGAGTTGAATTGAGCTTAAAAATTTGAAAAACGTGAACGGGAACGAATCTCGTTCTTTAAAAATTGATATTTTGCAATTTTAACCCTACGAAAGCAAAAGTAATTTTCCTAGAAAGTATATGATGAAAGAAAATTTTCTAAAAAAGAATTATATTTTTTTGATTATTTTTCTAAATTTTATGAATTTTTAAGGTTTTTAATAAAAATAAATGTTTAAAAATACTAAACTAGTTATAAAAATACTGAAAAAATTATAGAAAGTCCTAAATACTTTAAGGAACAAAGGAAAATTAAAAGCACTCACTTAGCTAAACAAATAAGCACTAAATAAGACAGAATAAGCTACGGCTTATTATATAAGCAAAAGGATTAAGAAACCGATATATAAAAAACTTTGAAAAAGAAACAGCTCACGGATGAGCTATTGTAGCATAATGGTAAGTTATGAGTGTGTGTAAAGGCTAGGTCGTGGGTTCAAATCCCAGGCTTAGTTTTTTGCTTTTTTTTATTTTTGAAAACTCAAAACACAAAAGTTGTAGAGGAGACTTTTTTTAACAACTTTAATAACACAACTATAAGTTGAATCCTAAAAATAAGCTCTTAAAAAGCTTTGGAAGGTTGCGTTACAGAAAGTGGACTTTTAAAAAGCCAAAAAACTGTTTTGCACTCAAACACTAGCACAGACCTCAATTAAGCTCAATTTTCAAATCCAAAAGCTATTCTAGAAAGCTTATAATTTATAGAAGCCAGTTTTAATAAGCTAAATATCCTAAAAGCACTATAAAGCTTCTGAATCATTGGATTAAAGAAGCAAACTCATAAAAATCCAACTTAAGCTCAAAATCAAGTTAAGCTATAATTTCCAATAAGCCACCACAGAAGCTGAGCTTTTGAAAACTTAATCTCCTATGATTATACTACTGATCCAAGCAATTGAAACACAAATTACATCCTAAAAATCAAAAGCAAATGATTGAAAATCATAAAGTTAACGCATGTTTTTGGATTTTTCAGGTTTTAAGACAAATTGCAATTTTAAGAGCTAAAATAAGATATCTAAATAAGCAACTTTTTTAAAAACTAAGTTGAAACAGATGATAAATAGCCTAAGATCTACTTGTGTGCTAAAAATCAAACCCTAACTCTTTCTTTATCCCTCTAATAATCTAACTTGAAAAAGGCTTTTTTAGCAATATCACCTGCTGATGCAGTTTGCACATATATGACCAAAACTCAAAACCTTTTATGCTGACCTAATGTAAATGACTTCAACACTCATTAAAAATACAGCTAAGAGCAATTAAGAATACTACAATTACCAAGTGTGATTAGAGCTTATAAACCTAACTAGACTTTAACAGATTTGAACATTTATCACTCTAACTATTGAAAACTCAATTAACTCTACCCTAGCTTATAAATCCAGCATAAACATACTCAGTGATGAAACTTCAATCAATAACAAAAGACCAAATGGCCTCAAGCAGTACTAACTCTTGGTTAGTACTGTTGTGCCAAACACCCCCATATTTCTATGAAAATTCATTTGAGCTTATGAAATTTGAATTTAATGAACAAAACGTGAATACCAGATGTCTAACAGCTTATAACACAACTACTTATCATTCTCAAACACAAAAGTCAAATCAAACAACAATGATTAAGCTAATGCTAATTTTTTTGGTTTTTGACAGATTTAAAAAACAAAATAGGGTAAACTAAGATCTAAGCTATAGAACTCATAAACAAATATTCAAACATTCATAATAAGCATAATAACACAGATTTAAGCACTATAAGCAAAGAAAAATCTAAAATAGCAAATGCAATTTAATTAAAGCTTAAGAGACTAAAATTTAAAGAAGACTTACAAAATCCTAGCTAAACAAAGACCATGATTTGCTCAAAGAGCTGTCAACAAGCTCTAGCTTATCACAAGGATAAGCTAGTTAAGTCCTATGAGCTCATCCATTGCTAGCTCATCGTCCAAAAGCTTAAACTCGTATAGATCATTATGTTGAACTAGTTATTAAGATTTAAGTATGATTAAGTGAATTAATGAGCTCAAAACTAGCTTATAGACTAATTGAGCTTATCAAGAGCTTATAACAAGCTTATAGATCATAAAAGAGCATTAGAGAAGAGAATTGACACAAAATACAAGGACAATATTTTTGTATTTTTATTGATTAAAGAAATTTAAAGAGTACAAGTGCTTGATTAAGTAAAAACTAGAAATGGAAATGGAAAGTTACAATTGAGAAAGAAATTTGACATTAATTTGATACTAAAAATCTACACCCAACTAAAGAAAAGAAGGGATTATTTATAGGGGATGAAGATGAGGTCTTGGGTGAGGAGTGAGTCACTAAGTCTCTTGCGAACCCTTGGATTGTTGCTTGATCTCCAAACAATGATTTCAGCCCTTGGATCAATCATTCTTCACACGGATCAGGTATATCCCACTCCTGTGATAGCCTACGAGGCCAAGTGGAGGACGTTTAGGATTGGGTTTGATGTATAACAGCTTGGGTTAGCCAACCAAAGCTGTTAGAACCATGATTAAACACTAATTAGGGGAGCGGGGTAAAAATTTTGGTAAAAAGACGTTCCCGCTTTTTGGCTGGAAAAGCTGTTAGGGGTGAGTTAGTATGATTCGGATGTTGACTGGTTTTATTTGGCTTGACCTAGGTTTGTTTTATACAAAAGGAAATGGGTCGGGGTTGTTTGGAAGGGTTAATATAAAAGGGAATTAACAACCGTTATCTTTTTATAATAAGAGATAACGGTTGTTAGGGTTTGGGGTTATTTTTGCAATTAGATTTTACTTAAAGGACTGTTTTGGTAATTTTGGGGCTTTGTTTTCTTGTGGTTGACCAGTTGACCAAGAGTTGACTTTGTGAAGACCAAGGCTTGACTTTTTGACCCTTCTTGCTATCAAATCCCCGGCACTTGTGCACTCTATCCGTTCTCGTGTTCGTGTTTGTCCGATTTTGGCTGATTTCTTGTGATATTTGCAATATCCGTACCTACTCAATCACAAACAACAAAATACACAAATACAATTATATTTTTGGACATTTTGATCATTTTAAGGGCCATTTTGATACAAGAATGATATGTGATTTCTCACATATCAAAATTCCCCAAACTAAGCGATTGCGTGTCCTCACACAATATTATATGCTTTAATACCAAATACCTCAAAACTTCCCCAAACTAAATCTTTGAAAAGTAGCAAAGACTTTTGTGAGGAAAGTTAAGAAATCACAAGCTTTAAAACACCTCATTTTCTCATTTTTCAAAACTTTTTTCATATATATATATATATATATTTTTAGAACAAGTAAACTATGAATATTTCGACTTTCGTTATTTCTATAACTGTTAGGGATCATAGAATAAGATGCATTTCGATCCGAGAATGCCCCAAAAAGGATAAATTCATCGTCCCCGACTTTTCACTTATCCAAACCAACTAAAACGAATCACCTCGAAATATCAGTTTAAGGATGCTAACACTAACTACTCATGGTTGCAACTTGTGAACTTTTCCACTCCCGACAATTATTATATCTTTAGGTGACTGTGCTATTTTGAAATTCAACCGTGGATCAACATTTTGCTAATACTAATGCTTCACGTTCCGACCCGAGAATAAGAGTTTGAACGAGATCATCCAATGTAGCGCTTTCGTCTCGACATCCCAACTTCCGGCTAAGTCCATGCATTTGGACCCACCAACAGAGACTAGTACAGGACTCACGACGGACCTTAGGTTTCAAAACTCTTAGGTTTCCCGTATATGCCTAGCTTTAAAATAGAGTAGTAAAAATCCAAAAGCTATTTTGAATTTAACAAAATGAAATCTATTTATTACTTTCAAACTTTAATAATTTTATGCAGTAATAACCTTCCAACCTTTAGAAGGCTGTCAACAACGGTTGTGAGCCCGGTACGAATACAACAAACTTTTATCAGTCTCATTTTGTATTCTACTATGGGCTTTCTTTAGAAGACTACCTACATCAGTATTGTGAGCCGGCAAGAGGTAAGTAAATTTTATCACCCACAGTTTATGTACTATTATAAAATTTTTTATATTTTTTTTACTTTATATAAGGAAGATTCTTTTTGAAAAATTTCAAGTATAAGTTTGAACTAAGACTAAAATTTTTGCTATATACTACATAAAAATTATTGATTTAAGTTTAATCTCCAAAAACAGCACGTATATTAATCCGGTTAAGAGCTTATGGGAGAAAAAACCACAAATTACATACATGAGCTCTTAAGATTTCCAATTAATCCTTGTTTAGCATCCCACTCATACTTAACTCTATCATTTTTCGTTCTTCGCGAATTTCCATGAACGCTTAGCCTAAAAGTTAAGGAACAAGCTAGAGCTCAACACGCTCGATCGGGTCAAAATTTACTCTTATTCTACCCAGCAGGAAAGTCAAACTTGTGACAAAACACTTATTTATTTTTGAAAATTTTAAAATTTTTCATATTTTTGAAAATTTTGGAAATTTTGGTGGGAAAACGAGGTACGTGAGAACAACGGTCAAAAGTGGTAAGATTATATCGAAGATATACAACCCCATACTAAAACTAAACATTGTCCTTAATGTTTCCTAATCTAAGGCTAAAAACCCCATACTAGAAATCAAAAAGGTCGAATGCATAACTCAAGCCTGAAGAAAGTATCACAAAAATCTTAAGCCGTTTATCAAGTGTGCTAAAAGATAAATATTAGTTGATAAAATCATTTAGGATATTGGATTTCCCCAACTAATTGCAAAGCTAAGGCTAGGAAGCTCGAGTGCACCAGACAAAACACGAACACGAGAGTCTCAAAAATTTTGGGATCAATCCTGCAAACAATCACAAGTACAAACAACAACAAGAATCGGAAGAGTACAAGCCTCCCACACAACCACAATAAGAAAGATGATAGACGATAAGCATTGGGGTGCCTCACAACAAAGCCTTGTTTTTGGTAACCAAGTCACATAGCTTGACTCGATCCCCGAATTTATTCATCTTTGGAGAAAGTGTGGAGATCCTGGACTACCTTGGGTGGTAAGTCCCCTCCGAAGTAATGCTTCACACGATGACCATTCACCTTAAAGTTTGGACCATCGGGTTGAGATAACTCAATGATTCCGTATGGAAAGACTTTGGTGTTGGTGAAAGGTCCTGACCAACGAGTTTTAAGCTTTCCCGAGAATATCTTTAGACAAGAGTTGAAGAGTAAAACTCGATCACCAACATTAAAAATGCGGTTTTTGATCTTTGAGTCGTGAAGCTTCTTCGTCCTCTCTTTATAAATCAAACAATTTTCGTAAGCTTGATCACGAAGCTCATTAAGTTCATTAAGTTGAAGCTTACGGTGATCACCCGCGGTTTTAAGATCGAAGTTAGCATGTTTCAAAGCCCAATATGCTTTATGCTCTAACTCGATAGGTAAATGGCAAGACTTTTCGTACACTAACTTGTAAGGCATACAACCAATTGGTGTCTTAAAAGCAGTACGAAATGCCTACAAATCTTTATCTAGTTTGTCAAACCATGAGGTACGGTTTTCTCCAACCGTCCTTTCTAGAATACGTTTTAAACCGCGATTGGATACCTCAACTTGACCACTCGTTTGAGGGTGATAAGTAGTAAGCAATACGAGATTACACCATCCTAGACAATACTTATCACCCTGATCAATGCCAAAATGGGTCCCAACGATACGCTATATAAATCACTAGGCATACCGAATCGTGCGACAAGGGATTCCAAAACTTAACTACAAATCTAGCATCATTATGTGGGGAGCGCCTTAGCTTCAACCCATACGAAATGATAATTCAACGGCTACGAGGATGTATTTTTTTCCCCTGTCAGAAGGAAATGGTCTCATGAAATCAATACCCCATACATCGAAGATTTTCAAAAACTTGGAAAGCGTTTAGCGCATCTCATCTCATTATGAAAATTATGCCTTGTCTTTGACACTTAACATAAGAATTTGATCATTGAATGGGCACTTGATATATGGTAGGCCCAAAAGAAAAAACCCCGGAAAAAAACCCATCAAATACTTTTCATAGCGGTAGATTGGCAGCTATATGGCCCCTGTGGGTCCTTCAAGACAACATTGAGATATTCAAGACGTCCTTGCCCATGCACACACCTTCGAAAGATTTGATCCGCACAAAGTACAAAAAGATAGAGATCGTGCCCCCAGAAATATGTTTAACTCCTGAAAAAACTTTCTTCTTTTGTTGAGTTGTCAGCCTTGATGATAAAATTCCCCGCAGGTAATTGCATAGTCCGCAAACCATGGGTTACTTTCATTCACTAGAATATAACTCCAAGAGTCCTCTAAAGGAAAATGTTCATTTATGTCCTTGTTTTCTAACACATCCTTATGAGGATTCTCAAGTCTAGATAAATGATCCGCCGCAAGGTTCTCACTTCCTTTTTTATCACGGATGGTGATATCAAATTCTTGTAGGAGAAGAACACACCGGAGCAACCTCGGCTTAGCGTCTTGTTTGTTCATAAGGTATTTTAAAGCCGAGTGATCCATATACACTATGCTTTTAGATAAGACAAGATATGGCCAAAACTTTTCAAAAGCATACACAACGGCAAGCATTTCCTTTTCTGTGGTAGTGTAATGAATTTGAGCTTCAGTCATTGTCTTGCTAGCATAATGTATAGGCTGAAAGTGCTTCATCTTTCGTTGTCCTAAATCCACACCAATCGCGAAATCACTTGCATCACACATGAGTTCGAAAGGTAGGTTCCAATTCGGGACAACTAAGATTGGAGCTTCGGTAAGCTTCTTTTTTAGGGTCTAAAAAGTATCAATATAATCCTTAGAAAACACAAACGGTGTTTCCTTCTCAATAAGGTATTGGTCTAGCAATCTTAGAAAAGTCTTGGATAAATCGGCGGTAAAAACCCGCATAACCTAAGAAACTCCTAACACCTTTTACAGTAGTCGGGTGAGGGAGCGTAGCGATAACATCGACTTTAGCTCGATCGACCTCAATTCTTGTCTTTGAAATTTCATGCCCTAACAGAATTCCTTCTCTACACATAAAGTGACACTTCTCCCAATTAAGAACTAAATGTGTGTCTTCACACTGTTTTAGCATCTTTTCTAAATTGGAGAGACACGAATCAAAACTATCTCCAAAAACCGAGAAATCATCCATAAACACTTCCATAGTCTTTTCGATCATATCATGGAATATGGCCATCATACACCGTTGAAAAGTATCGGGAGCATTACACAAGCCAAATGGCATGCGACGGTACGCGAAAGTTCCATACGGGCATGTTAAAAGATAGTTTTCTCCTGGTCTTGGGGATCTATTGGTATTTGGAAATACCCTGAAAATCCATCTAGAAAACAATAAAACTCATTCCCAACTAATCTTTCTATCATTTGATCCATAAATGGTAATGGAAAATGATCTTTTCGAGTTGCTTCATTTAACTTCCTATAGTCGATACAAACTCTCCACCCTGTAACTAAACGTGTCGGAATTAATTCATTTTCTTCATTAGCAACAACGGTTATTCCACCTTTCTTTGGAACACAATGCACTGGACTAACCCATGGGCTGTCGGAGATCGGGTAAATCATTCCGGCATCAAGAAGTTTTAAGACCTCCTTTTTGATTACCTCGTGAATTTTTGGGTTAACCCGTCTTTGACTTTGAACCGTGGGTTTGTAATCATCCTCCATCAAGATTTTGTGTGTACAAAAACGAGGGTCGATACCCTTGATGTCGGTGATTTTCCAAGCAATGGCCCGTTTATGAGATTTAAGCACCTTTAAGAGAGCTTTTTTTTCATCATCTTTTAAACCTTTTGCAATAATCACTGGTAACTTGTCGTTTTCTTCCAAGTAAGCATATTCCAAGTGAGACGGTAAATCTTTTAATTCTAATTCCGGAGGCTCTTCAATTGAAGATTTCGCCTTGGTTATTTCTCCTTGCTTTAGGTCCATCGGAGGGAGTTGAAACGGGTCATTATTTAACAATTTTTCAATTAAGCAAATATCTCCCTCCGGATCGCAATCGGCATGATTAATTTCTGGTGAAATTGAATCATCCTTGAGATAAGCTTCGATCTCTTCTAAAATGAATTCGGAAGTAAGAGGCTTAGACGTCAGGGTGGGATTACCACCCGAAGATTTATTAGAAAACCCTAGCAATTCTGGAGCATACTCCTCACAAACCTCATCAATGATGTCAATTCGGTTTACTGACTTGTCATTTATAAAGGAGTATCTCGTAGTTTGATCTAGATTAAAAGTGATGGCTTCGTTATCAACCGGAAGGATTATTTCTTCTCCATAAACATCAATTAAGGCACGACCGGTTCTTAAGAAGGATCTCCCAAGTATGAGAGGTACTCGAGGATCGGCTTCAAAATCAACAACAACAAAGTCGGTAGGGAAGTGGAACTTTCCCACTTTAACGTAAACGTATTTAGCGAGTCGTTTAGGATGGGTTATGGATCGATCCGCTAACTCAAGAGTCATCTGAGTGGGGGTAAGTTCAGGTAAGGATAACCTTTTCCAAATGGAAAGGGGCATAAGATTTATGCTCGCGCCAAGATCGGCCAAGGCGTGACATACATCCATTCCCGAAAAATTGCATGGAATAAGAAACATGTCGGGATCTCCAAGCTTTTCGGGAAGCTTTTTGAGGAGCAGATAACTTTTTCCAAATGGAAAGGGGCATAAGATTTATGCTCGCGCCAAGATCGGCCAAGGCGTGACATACATCCATTCCCGAAAAATTGCATGGAATAAGAAACTTGCCGAGATCTCTAAGCTTTTTGGGAAGCTTTTTGAGGAGCATCGCCCAGCAATTCTCGTTCAACGGTATCTTAGCTAATTCAAGCAACTTTTCCTTATTCATAAGCAAACTCTTAATCGTAGGAGCAAATCTTGGCATTAAAAGTAAAGCATCCGCGAAACTGATGTCGAAGCGCAAATCTTGAAAGATTTGGAAGATCTTCTCTATTTGATTCGAAGCTTTGTCACGAGACTTTTGATCATTACGTCGCGAAGGATACATCGGGTTCCAGAATGGGAGTAAGGTTAACCGGAGGTGGGATATGAGCAGTACTTCCTTGGAAATTTGTTTGCTCTTTATCCATTATCTCCTCGGTTTCTCGTTCTACTACCTTTTTAGTGGAAGGATTAGTAGGAATCGAGGGTCCCTCGTAAGCAACACCACTTTGAGTAGTGATCGCTTTCATCTCACACTTCGGGTTCGAAAGAGTACCCGAAAAAGTTTGAGGCTTGGTTTTGAATGAATCCACTAACATATTTTGCAAGTTAGTTTGAAAAGATATTTTGTTGATTTCAATCAAGATGGCTTGTTGAGTCTTCATCGTGTTTTTGAATTTTCCATTTCTTAACTTCTCCTTTCAACGAATTAATTTGATATTGCATGTTTCTCATTATTTGATCATTATTCCTCTTGTAACTTGAAAACTCATTTGAAAACTCTTGTTGAACATGATTATTAGAAACTTGAAAAAGTTGGTTTTGAAATCCTTAGTTTTGAAAATTGGTTGGTTTTGAAATCCTTGATTTTGAAAATTCGGAGCATGATTATTTTGAGCTTGAAAACCTTGATTACCATGAAAATTATTTCCCTTGACCTTGATTTTGATAAAAACCTATTTTGACCATTGTTTTGCACCGGAGCAAAACCTGGTGGTGCCATTTGATTACTAACACGGTTTTGAGGGTTAACTTGATTGTAAGAACTCGTTGTCGCACAAACACTAGCTTGATTGTTATCGGTATTTGGATAATTATACCAAGAATGGGCACCACCACAAGTAACGCAAGTTTCCTCAACCGCTTTAACCGGAGCGGGAGTGATAACTTTTTTAGAAACAATTTCAACTAAGGTCGAAAGTTGATCCGCAAGCTTATCAATTATTTCATCTGTTTTACTAACACTTTCCCTAGAAGTTGTATTCATCCTAGAAGCATTTGGTTTGTTTCATGAATAACGCAGTTTTGATTTGTTTTCAATTATATTCAAAGCTTCTCTAGTTGTTTTAATCAAAAGATTTCCACCCGCCGCGACATTTAAGGAGTCTTGATCGTTGTCGTTTAAACCATTATAGAAAGTATCTATCTGGGTTAACTCCGTAAATCCATGGTGGGGACAAGCTTTAATCATTTCCTTAAATCGTTCTCACGCTTCACTAAAAGACTCATCGAATTTTTAGGTAAATCGAGAGATTTTATTCTTTAAGTGAGTCATTTTCGAGGGAGGGAAAAATTGATTCACGAATTTGGTAACGAGATCCTCCCAAGTCAAGATTGAATTACGATGTTCTTTCTCGTACCAAGTTTTAGCGGCCCCCTCGAATGAATATGGAAACATCATTAGCTTAATCACATCGTTTGACACATTCCTAAATCGTAGAGTCGAGGTAATCCTTTTGAAACTATTAATATGAGCATGAGGATTTTTGTTCTCTAAACCGTGAAACGGGTTCGCTTGAACTAATTGTAGCAAATTTGTTATAATCTCAAAATGATCCGCATTAATTTCCGGTAAAACGATAGATTCTTCATACCCTTCCGTGGGTGCACGGGGTAGCTCTTCCATTGTTCGTTCTGCCATTGGTGCAATGATAGTACGAAGCTCGGGTTCGACTACGTTTGGAGCACGTCCTCTATTTCGACGTCTCAGAATGGTTAAGTTCGAATTATTTGGAAAATTAGAATTTCTAGTACGCATGCACTAAACAAAATGAAATGATAAAAGAAATGAGAAAAAGAAATATTTTTGTTTACCGAATAATCAACAAACTTAGGGTAACTCTCTTAAGCAAAATAAATTTTACAAAAGAGGTGCGCCTTTTTCGTAAGTGACACAAACGGTAATTTTTTTGAATCTTTGGTTCGGGAACTTATTGATGGATAATACTTCAATTGAAAGTATTATTTGTTGGTATTCTTTTACCAACTTGGTAAAAATTTTATTTTTTTATATTCACGAATTCACAAGAAAAATCGAAAAATCCGGAAGAGCAAATATTTTTGTGTTTTTCTTATTTATTTAACTTTTACTTATATTAAAAAGAAAAGAAAAATATTTTTTACTTTTTATATATTTTTATTTTTTTTATTTTTGATTTTCTCAAAAGCGTAACTTTCGAAGACGAAAGGTTCTCCAAATCACGATCGACAAACTGCAAATGAAGGAATCTTAATCACAAATCCCCGGCAGCGGCGCCAAAAACTTGGTGTATATAGTTTTATATACGTAATAATATCTTAAGTATAGAAATTCCAAAACTACCCTTGAGGACAAAGGTAGTAGGAAAAATCTTACAAAAATACTACATGTTTAATCGGTAAGTGATTACCGAGTCGTTTTCCCAAAGATATATGAAATTGAGACCTCGTTTGTTATTTGGACAATGACTTGAATTGATTCGAAGATGATTTGTTTTCTTAAATCCTAATAGTGAGTAAATAAAAACACAATTAAAGTTAACTACGAAAAACGATAATGGAAATAAAGTAAACGCGACAAATAAGTAAGAATACTAAAATTAAACCCTAAATGATTTTCTAAATCCTAAATAACTATTTAAAAATAAAATGCCAAGGAAATTCTAAACCGAGAGTGGTTAAAGCTTAAAAACGAAGAAAACGAGAACGGGGATTGAATCCCGTTCTTTAAAAAAC
>BQNB010047311.1:0-43199 GCA_026074375.1 Tanacetum coccineum | reverse complement strand
ATCGGTTGTCCTTTTGCTTACACAAGAAAAACTTTGAGACACATGATAGCCATTTTTTCAAAAGGTTATGAGACACAAAAAAAATGAACATGTGAGTAAGAACAAGAAAACAAATGGACTAAGAATAAAAAAAAACTGTTCTACAACAGTTTTATAAAAACACAAAAAATATTGTGCACTTTTTGACCAGGAAAACAACAATGAAATAAGTGACAGATTTGAGACTAATTCGAGACCAACCGGACACAAATAAAAATCGACCCAAGAGTATGTTGCCATGGCTCTTGATACCAATTGAAGGTCTACGTAAACTATGATCCGGTGGTCTAGGTGATTCAAACCACATGAAAGCCATTTTAGTGAGAGAGAGTAGAGAGATGGAAAATAGACTTGTGATCTTAGATGGAAAAATGGATGAAGGATACAAATGACTTGACAATGCCAAATTTGAGTGTGCAAATCATTTTAAAGAGTATGCACATCAACTCCCATGAAACTCATAAAATACCTTTTCAAAAATGATGAGTTAATAAAAAAACACAATCGCTCCAAAATAAATATGAACAAACGAAACAATCAAAATGGACATCATATTCAGTTATAACAAGGGTTCATCTTTAAGGGTTTTGGGGGGTTTTCAATTATATATCAAATTCAGTTATAGCAAGGTTACTCATTAAAATGATTGCATCCAAACACAGACCTTACGATTCATAATGAAAATCGAATTAGGATTTCATTAAAAGGAAAAGCATTACCTCATGATTGCATCTAAACACCGCTTATACTCATTTATTAATGAATCGAAACTTGTGGTGGATCTTTAATGAAGCAACACTTTTTTGATTCCTCCCAACATTCTGTTCTAGCGATGATTGGGTATGGATATGTGTTTTTGAATCGTATTTTGAATGATTGACATTAATGGATGATCGTAAATGATTGGGGAAGAAGCGTATACATTTGAAACTGAAGTTTTGAGGGCTGAGTTTAGGGTTTGGGTAAAAACTATAGAACCGGGGATATGGGGAAGGGTTTTGGGGGGAAAAGTGATCGTACGATTCATAAAAAATAAAGGTTTCCACATGTCATTCCTATAGATTTTTGGGTCAAGATCTCGCTTGACAAACCCTCCTTTATATAGATAAAATATAGTAGATAAAATTATCTCTCATGTTTTAAGAATGACTTGAACCCATAACAATTTATATCAAATCTTCTCACATAAAATGAGATTCTACTAGGACACAAATAAATTGATTATAAATCAAGCACATCATGTACTAACCCATTCACAAACAAATCGGTTATTACTCTTTTCTCAACTTGATACCTTTTTATTTTTCTTCCTCTAAACAATTTTGGTTACCATGGCTAAGTTGACCAACTCAAGGACATTCATAAATTTTGTTTTTGCTTTACTTTTTCTTGCCTCTTTTATTATATATACATTACAATCATCAAGCGTTTTTGGTCTGACGTTGGGTCGGCGTTGGGCCTGTATGTGTGGACTGATCCGGTTACGAATCGTTTTTTTAACTCTGCCCACTAACGCATCCCGATCCGAAATTCTATAATTTCAGTTTGAGAAAATATATCAAACATATATTTTATCTTCACGGACTTAAACAAAAATATCACAACAACAACAATATCGATAACTAACAAACGGCCGACCGCGAAACGCGGCTTTCAAAACTCGTTAATACACAAAATGAATTTGAAATTTCTTACAAGTGAGATCGTTCCTACATGAGACTCGAACCCAAAAACTCAAACACCAATCCATTTAGTTGGCGTCATCAAGTTTTCAAAATATGCAAAAATGATACTATTAAGATATACCTTATTAATAAAGGTGATGCTTTTCACAAACTAAGTTTTGATTTGTGCACTTCATCACAAGCCGTAAACAGTTGTATACTTGTATATACATCATATATATAATATAATGCTTATTGTATTTGTACATTGATGTGTGCAAATCACCAATGCATTAGTAATACAACAACAACCCTCTAAATATAACTAGTTGCAACTAACTTTATTTATAACCAATTTATGCATAGAAAACAAGTTACAAAATAACAACAAAATTTGAAATGCGTTTATAACCAAAACAAAGTCGAAGAGAATCCTCTAACTTGAATGCAATGTGGCTCGAAATTCTTATGTTGTATTGTTTCCCCTTAACAACTTTGTGCAGTTTGATATCACCTAGGCAGTAAATTTAATGCCTGCAAGTAAAGTGTAGGGCCATTTTTGAATATAGAAGAATGAGTGTATTTTAAAACTATACAATCACTGGGAACTCCGGTTGTAATCGTGTTGTACCTGACCGACCCATCCGGGTGTATGTGACCCGTGTTGACCCGGCCCATTCCATAACAACATTTTAGTCTGCCCCGACCCAAAGAAATGAATGGCATCATCTCTCTAAATTGAGAGATAATCATACACGTGTGTCTCACTAAACCTCCCCCACCGCCCCCAGATACGTGTCTTCCATTTGTCTCTCTCTCTCTCTAAAACGGCGGTTTGATTGAATGAGGGTTGTTTGAATGGAGGGTTTGGTTATCACCCATTTATGTTTTCTGCTTACAATGAAGGTAAGTTGTCTTCAAGATTCTAATAGGAAAATGTTTAAGTTACAGGTGAAGTTGTTTTCACGAACTCTAGATTTTTTCATTTTGAGTTTGAAGTGGAAATAGTATTTTTATAACTATTGATAGTCACGTATATGCATATATGCGTTCGTGACTAAATTGCTTGGTAATTTTGAGTAAGTGGGTGTTTGGTAAGTTTCTTTTAATGCTTTTAGCCATGGTATTTGCGGCGGTTTTGGGAAAAAGAATACCTAGAAGTTATATTTAATGTTATGGCTTATGGTGTGTTTGGTGATTCCAAGGGCCTGTTTTCATGTCCTACCCTCAAAACATTAAAAGTATTAAAAAATTGCGGTTTAAGGAAGGTTTGAGAAAAATGCATTATTATTTCTATTTCCAGGCTGATTTTGTTTTGGTGTGCTGGAATTATCTAGAATTATGCTTATTTGATGCCACCGTACTTCATTGCCGCTCTATCACATGGCGTGTGTCGATGGTCATAGGCGACATGCTGAATAATAGGTGCTATAGATCTTTATTTGGGATTTATGTTGGCAACATTTGCACTTTTGAACTTGGGTTGCTTATATTTTATGTCGAGATTGTTGTCGTCTTTGCTTAAAATTAAGAATTATGGTTCGAGCTTGCTTATGCATTCGGATTGCGGTTCTTTGATGCCACCGATCCTTTCGTTGCCGCTACTAATTGCGTGTGGTGATAGTGATGGGTGTGTGACGATGTTGATACCCAAAGGGTGAAATCTATGTGGAATGTGGTAGAATGCGATCTGATCGTGGTTTGTGAGCTTTTGTTGTGCTTGCAGCCATGGCAGTTAAACCCTGATTCCAAATGTGAGCCATACACCGTTGTTTGTGATTATGTTGGTTTCTAATTTGATGTTTGCAAGTTGCAAACTATGATGATACTATTACATTTATCCGTTTGTTTGGGTGAAAGTAACCGTCTTGCGGGGGCAGCACCACAAGCGTTGTGCTTGAAGGCCATGATGGATCGCTTGCTCTTTTATCCGTCATGCAATCTCAAATTGTTGCCCTGCATGTTCGTGGGTAAATTCGCTGGTATTCTACGGTTGTTATCGGGATAGCTACCTACGGTTGTTAGTGGGGAGTTACCGGTGAAGACAATACTATGATTATGGACCAGGGCAGACTACAATTTTGTTATGGACTGGGCCAGATCAACACGGGTCACGGGTCTGACGGGTATAAACCGAGTCACACCCGGTTTTTCCTTATGATTGTTAGTTTTTATGCTTTAAAACGCCCGCTAATCATTTGTTTTACATAATGCGTTCGGCTTACGCTATGCTTGCTAATTCTTGGTTTGTTGAGAAAACACTGACTCTGAAACCTGTTTGTCATTTAATTTAGAGTTTATAATTAGCGATGAAGATACTATAGCGTTCATGCGTTTATTAAACGTGTCTTGCGAGCAGCACGGTTAGTGGTTTTGCAGCAATGGGGCGTCAGATATATTCTAATCCGGCCGTCACTCGCAACTCTGAGCAAAGAGTTTCAAAGCCAAGCCTTCTATATGTTTTGTGAGGTGTGGATCGGGTCGTCGGGTATGAATCATCTGATAATAAACTGGGTGTGCATTTTCAACGGGCTACACCAATCATCCAGAACAGACTTTATATTAGCCCCAGACAGTTGCTTTAGAGACCAAAAATTTGCAAAAAAGGCGCTCCTCCCATAAGCGTTGCACCTAAAAGTTGTCTTGATGGGCCCCGTCAATGCCGATCGCTTCCCCGTCTTAGCACTGGCCGCACCTGTATTCAAGGGTGTTCACTGAATGCTATCGTGTTTTCACAGAGACAGATGCAAGGAAAATACATATCTCTGTCAAAGCTAATAGTGAATTTAATTCCATGAGGGTCATTGCTGAAGAAAAAATGCTATATGAAGCATATCGTTCCTCATCTGTGAAAAATGAGGCATATGAGGTATTTAATATCTGGAACTATGCAACTTTTTATTGTTATATGCACACTAACACCAGCACCGACCCACACTTTGTTTAGTTAACTGAAAACGCATGATACAGTGATATGCAATCTGAAAACCTGGTAATTAGATAAATAATCTAAATAATCTGCAAATGCAATACCAAACATACTTCCTAAGATTAATGGAATGTGTCAATATCAAGAGCTTGAGATGATACCTTCTGTTTTGAAACCAAACTTTGATCTGTTTAAAGAACAAAGAACTGCATCAGGTTCTCGATTTCACTACTTCGGTTTAGGAAAAGTAAAGCTTTAAAGTTGGGCTGAGATTGTTCGTACCTTGGTGGGGCAACTCACTGAGTTTGCAGCCATGGGCGGACTTTTCCTCTCTAATAAAAAGTAAAAGCTCTAGACCTACATTCAAGACAGACAAGGAATTTTTGGAATCACTTTCCTTTATCATAAATTTCTTTCTGTAATTTTGGATGTGTAACAACAGGTAAGAACCACTTTTAGAACTTTTTTATATTTCTATAATCATTTTCTATTATTATAAATAATCTATGATTATTGTGTCACAGTGTTTGAATGGAAAACTGAGAAAACAATTTTTTTATGCAGCGCTTTAATATAAGCCGAAATTGCGAATGCATCATTGTCGCAATAGAGAAGGTACATTTTAAGTAACTTTTGTTCATTTAATGTCTATTGAATATGCATTCTAGCAGTAGGTCGGCTAATGGACCTTATGTGTTGAGGTAATATAATAACTGGTATTTATAGGAAGGATTAGGTGAAAGTTGGGAAAAGGCTCTGTTTGGCTTAGAGAGTGCAGTACCAATTCGTTATGAAAAGAAAAAGGGTTTATGTGAAACTGGCAGAAAATCCTAAAATCGAAGATATTGGAGGTGCGCACAAGTGATAACAGTATATATAATGAGTTTGATGGATATTTCAATATGGATCCTCCTTTTTGCCCTAGGGGTAAAATTATGAATAGATTTATAGGTAACATAATCTAAATAATTCTATCGAAGATGATTATATTTGATAGGCATACTATAATTTTAAGCAATGGCTGCAAGTTCTCTTTGAGGTCCTCTAAATAATTCATATGCATTAGGGTTGCATCTAATTCCACCAAAACACTTGCTGTATCACTTTGTGCTTCTTATATATAGTAGTAAACAAGGATCTTTATTATGACATTTTCTTTTATTTTTTTGCAGTGTGAAACTGCGAATGAGGGAAAACTGCATTCACCATGAGCCCATGTTCAAGACTACTCCTGAAGTTCCTGGTAATTGTGGATATCCATTCGGTCCACTTACGTTCAAATTTTGTTTTTATTTATTTAAAAATAGGTCTTTATCAAAAGCTCTTTTTAGTTATAACTGTTGCGTTTGGACATCTTGAGATATACACATAAAAAAGCGAAGGTTGATTCGTATCGAGTTTAAAAGGCCAATCTCAATATTAGAAAGAAACTATCTCTTCACGCTGTTTAATCCTTTTGTGGAACCAAAAATACCATGTTTTTATTCATGGTGGAGTATGCATGTGGTGGAAGTGTAAGGATGCATGGAATATTTTGAGTGTACTTAAACACCAAATATAGGATGGACGATGAAACAAACAACCCAAAACGGTTTTACGACGTTCCAAAAACGTCCTGCAGCGAAGCGGGGGCAATATCCTCCGTTGATTTAATATCAATCACATATGTACTAACACATTAACTACATATGGTTATTACTCTTTTCTCAACTTGATAATTTTTATTTTTCTTCCTCTAACAATTTTGGTTACATGGCTAAGTTGACCACTAAGGACATCATAAATTTTTGTTTTGCTTTACTTTTTTGCTCTTTTAATTTATATACATTACAATCATCAGGCGTTTTTGGTCTGACGTTGGGTCGGCGTTGGGCCTGTATGTGTGGACTGATCCGGTTACGAATCGTTTTTTTAACTCTGCCCACTAACGCATCCCGATCCGAAATTCTATAATTTTAGTTTGGGAAAATATACCAAACATATATTTTTATCTACACGGACTTAAACAAAAATATCACAACAACAACAATATCGACAACTAACAAACGCCCCGCCGCGAAGCACGGATTTCAAACCTGGTTACTACACAAATGAGTTTATGTAATTTTTAAAGTGAGATCGTTCCTACTGAGACTCGAACCAAAACTCAAAAACCAATACCATTAGTTGGCGTCATCAAGTTTTCAAAATATGCAAAAATTAAGACATACCTTATTAAACGATGGGCATTTGGTCTAATGGTATGGGAGGTTTTACCTCCTAGGCCAAGGTCTATGTTCGAGTTTGTTAGGGCGATGGAGTTTCCTCGCGTGTGTAAAGGGAAGGGTGTCATTACCTTCTGGGCTGGACCCAACCTGGTTGTGTGGGCTCGCTACGCCTTCTGGGCTAGGGGCCATGTAGCCACAAATTGTCGTTCCAAAAAAAAAAACATATATCTTATTAATAAAGGTGATGCTTTCACAAACTAAGTTTTGATTTGTGCCTTATCACAAGCCGTAACACCGTTGTATACTTGTATATAATCATTATATATATTAATATAATGCTTATTGTATTGGTTACATGATGTGTGCAATCATAATGCTAATTAGTCAATACAACAACACACCCTCATAAACTATAAACTAGTTGCAACTAACTTATATTTATACCCATTTATGCATAGACCCACGTTTACAAAATAACAACAAAATTTGAAATGCGTTTATAACCAAAACACTCTAACTTGTTAATTCAACTCTTAGCCCAAATGAGGCCCAAACCCACCAACTTAAACTCCAACCCACATTCACATAACCGACCCGACAGTTATACTCCATCTTCCTCTTTATAAAACAACATCAAAACCCTAAACCTAACCCTACTTCCCCATTTCCAAACATCGCATACTTCCAGAATGGGTCGCTCCCAAAAACAAAAAGAACAAAAACAAAACTGCTTCCACGTCATCCGTGGCGGCGCCGTCAACGGCCGCCGCCAAAACTCGCGTATACGGTGACGACAGAAACGCAATAACAGACGAAAGATTCATACAGTCAGAAAAGGACCCAAGGTTTCAAGAAGTACCAAAACACAAAAACAAAGTGAAAATTGATTCACGTTTTAAACGTATGTTAACTGATAAGCATTTCACTAACTCATCTTCACGTGTCGATAAAAGAGGCAGAGTTAAAAAAAATGATGACAGTACTGTAAATAACTTAAAAGAGTATTATCGTATTGAAAACGATAGCGATTTAGCGAAAAATGAGGATGATAAGGATGACCTGGAAAGTGAAGAGGGTAGGGAGAAATTGTTGAAATCGGAATCGGATTCAGAGTCGGGAGATGATGAGGAGGAGGAAGAGTTAGTGGATGATTATAATTCGACGGATACCGATGAGGATGAAGGCGTCTATTTAGAAATGGAGGAAGATGGTTTGCAGGTGAATTCTGTTTACGATATATTTGTGGTGGTTTTTTTTGTGAGAAATTTATGCTGATCCACTTTATATTGTTTTTGTGATTTTTTTTGGTAGATTGAGGAGGAGAATGTACCCGAAATTGATAAGGAGACGCATCGTCTTGCCATTGTTAATTTGGATTGGAGTCAAGTTCAGGTGAGTCGTTTGTATGTTTAGGGTATGTTTGGCGAAAATAGCTGTTTTGTTTAATACAAGTGTTTGGTAATGTAGCTGTAATTAAATTTAAGTAAAAGCAGCTTTAGAATTCTAAAGCTTGTTTTAGAAGCGTTAGAAAAAACTAGCTTTAAACGCCAACGGTTCCTAAATACCCTTACTTTATTTAGCTCTGCTGAAAAATACTAATTTATAACTCCAAATACGTTGAATTGTTCTAGACGTGACATGAGTAATAGTAGTAGATGAAGAGTGTAAAACATAACAATTTTTAGTCGAAGTACCGAATTTGGTTAACTAGTTGGATTAAATGTAAAATTTAGCTTTTAAATTTTGTTTATCAGTTCACAATACTATTGAAGTACATGAATGTGTGTTTACCTTGTGGCTCTTCTTGTTTTGAACCTTGTGGCTCTTCTTGTTTGGAATTAAATCATGTTCGGGTGGGTTTATTCATGTTTTTTATATATGTCTCTGTTAGCAGAATGAGAGGTGATGAATATTTAGGCCTAATAATTAGGGATACGACATTTGCTCTAGTTGATTGTATGTTATAACTTTTTAAAAGATTTTGTAATGAGTGTTGTTTGGGCGGAGGTTTATTTGTGGTGCTTTAGCTTATTTTGCTGTCAGAATACAATAAGTTCAGAACGAGTGTTTGGGTAAAGCTAATGTGGAACCCTTATTAGCATATAGGGTTATTGCACTCAAGGATACTTTTGAAAAATGTTCATTGAAGTCATTATACAACTTTTTTGTTTATTAAGATCACCTTACTAATACTTCTATTCAAGAAGACCGATATACTACTAAAGTTTACAGTATTTATTTGAGGGGCTATACTAATTTTATATTCATACAAGTCATTAAACTTGCCAAAACATGTTATTTAGATCATCAATCTTGTTAAAATTTGTTAAACAAAATCAATTTTTATATATCTTGTATTTACGTGTTCATTATTTATGGTTGTATCTAAAAGTGTAATGTTTTAAATTACAAGATATGTATTAAGATTATTGACGGATGATAAATATTTGAACATAATGTATGTTATTTGAATGATGAGTGATATGTTTAACTTTGCTGAATTAAATATAAGTATTAAACTTCATACCAATGGACATAAACGGCGAGCTCGCATTTGAACGACGTCAAAAGTGTACATTAAAAATTATCAAAATTGATAACCTGTTTAATAACAAATTTTAATAATACTGTAGTGACTTAAAAGTATTAAAACGTTAGTTTAATGACCGTATTAAACAAAAAAGTTGTATGATGACCTAATTGAACGCTTTGCAAAAATACAATGACCCTTAGCATATATGTGAGGGGAAAATTAGTTAACAAGCTTAAGTTACAAGTTTTGGAGCTTCTTAGGATGCATGGGCTCTAAAGCTTTAGGTTACCTTCACTCTTGCGTCAAAGATAGATAAATGATGAGAATAAAAGATAACACTTTTGGTCTAAGGATGCGGCAGAGTGTATCTTCTACTTTATTCTTCAGTAAATAAAAAGTGGCACAGTGATCCTTGAGGGTTAGTTTGGGCTCCCCAGAAAAGCTGGTTGAATAGCTTACCAACCAGGGCTAAAAGTGGCAAGGGAAATGGTGTGAGCGGAGGCTTGTCCGTCGCAAGGGAAAATATGGCACCATATCTACACTCACTTATGGTGAATAGAGAACAGAGCTATATACAGGGATCGTACGGGTTAGCGCCCTGTAGTATCCTGTGTGTTAGGGTAGCACGTCATTGAGCACGTTCCCGGTGGTATGTTGTATAAGAAGCAACTATTTTGGAGGTGAGAAGTAAAGTATATTGATTAGCAAACGAGCAGTCGTTTTCTAGGGATGCAACTGTTTGTCGCGAGAGCTCGCGAAGCGACTGGTGCCTGTTATACTTCTATTAGGGAGCCGAGCTGCAGTTTCGTGGTATTTGTATAAGAGCAACTATTTTGGATGTAAGAAGTAAAATATATTAGAGCAACTACGTTCGTTCTAGATGCAACTGTTGTTCCTTAAACTTCACTGGGTCTTGTTATACATTTATTAAACACTCATTTCTGTATTTCTTTATCCTTGCTGCATAGCTGTTTTATGTACTTTTGTGCAGTACGTAGTGATCATACTTTGTGTTTCTTGTGCACTCGTTTCTGTAATTCTTTATCCTTGCTGCATAGCTGTTTTATGTACTTTTGTGCAGTACCTAATGATCATACTTGTGGTCCTTGTGTAGGCAGATGACTTGTTCGTTGTGTTAAACTCATTTCTGCCGAAAACAGGCCAGATTTTGTCAGTGTCTGTATATCCATCTGAGTTTGGACTCAAGCGTATGGAAGAGGAGGCAGTGAAGGGCCCAGTTGGTTTATTTGATGATGAAAATGGAAAAAACACTGAAGATGATAGTGATGGAAGTGATGATAATGATGAAATTGACAATGAGAAGTTGCGTGCTTATGAGCTAAGTAAATTAAGGTGTTTATTTTTCAGAAGGTTTTATGACTTGGTTAATTTTTGTTAAATTTTAGGTTTTTAACCTTTATTTGGTGGTTGTTTTACCGTATCAGGTACTATTTTGCGGTGGCGGTATGTGATTCAGTTGCTACAGCTGATTATCTTTATAAAAGCTGTGATGGTATCGAGTTTGAAAGGTCATCCAATAAACTAGATTTGAGGTTTATCCCAGACTCAATGGAGTTCAAACATCCTGCACGTGATGTTGCTACCGAGGTATTGTTATTTAATGTCTCCTTGTTTTTTTTAATTGCATATGAACTTTCTTAGGAGTTCTTTATGTCTTTCAATAGTGTGTGACAGTCCCATGTATTTCTGTCTCAGGCTCCATCAAATTATGAAGGTATAGATTTTACGACTCTAGCATTGCAACAAAGTAAGATTGCTCTTACATGGGATGAGAATGAACCCCAACGTTCGAAGAAGCTAGACAAGATTAATGCTGATGAGGTACGTAAAGGTGTTCTATTTATATTTATTTGTTATGGGAATCATGAAGACAAAAAACTTTTTTATTCCGGTGTAAATCATTTTTGTAATTAATAATTCATGGATGTTCCTCTGCTAGCCAGTTAAAACATGGGAACCATTTTTGTTTAGAGGCTGAGGAACTATTCTGGAATTAATTAGAGGTGACAGCTTTAACGTATTTGCTTATGAATGGGTGGATATGGTTATTGTTTGATATGTGATGGATCAAATGTGTAAAACCAAAAAAAAAATATATTAGAAGGAAATGGGTACAGAGGATTAAACAGTTAAAAGGGGCATCAGTGCCCGAATCATATAGATCTTTTGAATCATATTTAAAACGTATATCTAAATTGAACTCATGTAACTTTTGTGAGTATATGTGACACTATCATGTATAGATAAGTTATATACTTTGGACAAAAAGATTCCGGGTCACCCAAACTCGGTCGTTTCAGTATGAGCTAAAACTCTCCCTGTTTGCTGATATTGTTTTCATTTCCTTGAAGGAATCGGAGTATGTCAAGTATGAAAGTGAATTAAAGGATTTCATAGCTTCAAGTGATAGTGAAAGTGATGAAGATGACAGTGATGGCAATAAGCCTAGGAAACGGCAAAAAACTGATAAATACCGAGCTCTACTCCAGTCTGGAGATGGTTCAGATGACAATGAAGACGATGAAGGGATGGACATGGAGGTAACATTTAATACTGGCTTAGAGGATCTAAGCAATAAAATTCTAGAGAAGAAGAAAGACAAGAATTCAGAAACAGTTTGGGATGAATACCTTCGTAAGAAGAAAGAGAAAAAGAAAGCTAGGAAAAATAAATCTAAAGATTCTTCAGATGACGAGAGTGCTGATTCTGATGGTGATACGATTGAAGAAGCTGGTGACTTCTTTGCTGGAGAAAAGACTCAAAAGAAAAAGGTGTCTCGTGATAAAAAAGCTCAAAAAACTGAAATGGGATTATTAAAAGAAGAAGCTGAAGCAAGTAGAGCAGAGCTTGAATTACTACTTGCTGATGGTGATGGTGGAGATGCTAATGTGAAAGGATACAATTTGAAACGCAAAAAGACCAAAGGGAAGAAGGGAAAACAGGATGATATTGATGAAGAGAAGATACCAACTGCTGACTATGAGGACCCACGGTTTTCATCTCTCTATAGCAGACCTGAATATGCGTTGGACCCAACAGATCCTCAATTTAAAAGGTACATCTTTTGTCCTATATTTTATGTAGTACTAAGTGAAGTTCCTTTGTTGGATTGCAAGACTTAAAAATGATTAATGACTATTCTTAAAAATCTCTTTTCTTGAAATCTAATTTAGATAATTTGTAGGGTGACTTATTGCAGAAGGGCAATCTTCGTCAGACTTTAAATTTCTGAATGATTGGTGTTCAACTAACAAACCTGAAATTTAAATAAATTGGTTTATGGGTATATATATAGGCATTAAAAATACACGTTGGGCTCTTTTGAGGAGTTTTGATTTTATGTTGACATTAATTGTCAACGGAGTCCAGTATTTATAAATAGGTAAAAAACATGCAATTAGCTTATATTTGTGATCATCTGACATGATCAGTAAATTAGTATGTTGCGCCTCGGGGTGCAAACAAGCCAAGCTATTATCAAGCAACTCGAGCTTGAGCTTGACTCGATCGAGCCGAGCTTTTATCGAGCTCAAGCCCAAGCCCGAGCCCAAGCCTAATAAACGAGCTAGAAATACATAACGAGCCGAGCTCAAGCTTTTAATAGCTCGAGCTTGAGCTTTTATTGAGCTTTTCGAGCCTTTAAGTACATGTATATTTTTTATTATACATATTCATATACACAACCTTAAGACTAACGTAAATATTGGTATATTAATTAAATACTAGTTGGTTACCCGCGCATAGCGGCGGTAATAAAAAATTTACTAACTTAACTTTTTACGTAATTTCCTACCCGCTTAGTAATTTCGTTTCACAAATGTATGTGTTCATTGGGGTTTCCCGTAACTTTCCCGCAACATCATATTAACATCATCAGTCTCGCATGTAAAAAGACAACACTCTCTCCGAAAGTATATAGTTTTAACGTATCAAGTTTATATTTAATTAAGATTAAAGTTGTAAAAAAATATAAATCAACATAAAATAAACCCATTAAAATGTAAAAAAAAAAATTATAAAAATATATCAAAATGGATGTTGAATTAAAGAGCATAAAATTTTAAAAAATATGGTGAAATTAGATCAAAATAAAATTAAATAGATAAAAAGATATTTCAATTTGAAAATAAACGTGATTTTTTAATCAAAAGGTGACACATGTCACTTTATAATGTGATTCCAAAAAAAATGAGATGGATGGTCAAGATTGCACCTCCTTATCTTAATTTTTAATGAGTCTCACATTATAAATGCTTTATATAGTAGTATAGATAAATAGATAAAAAGATATTTCAATTTGAAAATAAAGGTGATTTTTTAATCAAAAGGTGACACATGTTACTTTATAATGTGATTTCAAAAAATGAGATAGATGGTCAAGATTGCACCTCCTTATCTTAATTTTTAATGGGTCTCACATTATAAATGCTTTATATAGTAGTATAGATATAGATTTGTAGAAGAAATATTTAAACACTCATTCTTTCGAATCTTTTTGTATAAGTTCTTTGTTCTTGAGCTTATCGTGTATTTTCTTGAATTTATTGATCGAGTTTGGAAATCAAATTTAATATTTAACTTCAAGCTTTTCAAGCCGAGCTCGAGCTTTACTCGAGCCGAGCTCAAGCCTGGATGATTAAAGCTCGTCAAGCTATCAAGCCAAGCTCAAGCCTACCTTATAATTTTCAAGCCAAGCTCAAGCCATGTCAAGCTCGAGCTCGGCTTGACTCGATTACACCCTAGGTGCAAGCAACATATATATGGCACAAAGAGCATCAAGTGATTATAATTTACTTTACAAAGTTTATAATGAGACCCACAAAGTAGAGAACCTGAAAATAGTATAGCATATGGTATTGAATCATACATTGTTACACTTGTGCCACTATGACGTTGACTGTGGACTCTGACTTTTTTTAAAATGTTTTTTTCATTTGACTTTTTTGACCTGCCTCTTGTGATGTTTCTTTGTGTGCGTTTTTGTGGTATAGGAGTGCGGCTTATGTACGACAGGTGGCACACAAGCAGAATAAAGATGATGTGGCCGAAAAGGGGGGGCAACTTGATGATTCACCTGTAGAAGCCCAGGCTGCAGAACTGAAAAATGCTAATTCAAAGAAAGATCACGAGACTTCAATGTTAATTAAGTCCATAAAAATGAAATCCCAACAGCTTACTTCTGATGCTAAGAAATTTAGGAGGAATGGGAAATAGCCTTGATGTATCAGACAATTTTTTTGATAGAGAATTGTACTGGTCTCAATTTGCGCCATTGTTGCCTTGGTCACTTTTGTTTAAATTATTTTGTTTTTTTTTATGTTATACAAAAGTTTTGTATTTTATAACAGATTTATATGTTATAGGGTTTTTTTTTTTGACACAAGATTGGGATGGAAGTTTTGTATCTCACCTTATACCCATTACCATTACAAGTCTCATTAATTTAGGGGTGTTGATCGGTTCAGTTATCAGGTCGGTTAGTTCGATTAAATTTTTTTTTTCGGACAACCCGAAAATCGAACCGAACCAAACTAGAATTCAACCGAATCGAAATTTGAATTCGGTTCGGTTATAAGGTTGAACCGAATAATTCGAATTTCACTATTTATTTAAAAAAATATTAATAATTACATAAATAATTAGCAAAATAATATTTCAAGCATAAAAATGGTTTTTTAAATTAAGATAAAATTTTAGTTGTATTTTTATATCTTTCCTTTGTTTTAAAATTATTATCTCTCGACAAAAAAAAACACACAGTTTAAAGAAAGTGCATTTATTGTTGTTTTTCCTTTCTTACTTTTTAGCATAATGATAATTTTACCCTTACCTAATTGATTAAAGTCTTCTTTAAAGTCTATATAATTTCAAACAATGGTAATATAGTAAATTTGATCAAACTTTCATATCTATTTTTAGCTGTGTACAATTAAATTTGGACATCAAAAAAAAAAACATGGACTATTAATATAAGACGGAGAGAGTAATACAAAGAGTAAATTGCATTTTTGGTCCATGTTGTTTGGCCAAATTGCAGGTATAGTCTCAATTCTTTTCAAAGTGCAATGGTGGTCCTCATTTTGAAGTTTTGACTGCATGTTTAGTCCCTGACTAGAAATTAAATGACTAAAATGCCTTTTGTCTTCAACTCATAAAATATTTATATAAATATTTTATTTTCTTTTATTTATCTTCTTTTACTTAAATGAAAATCTCTTTTAGTTTTCTTTTTTTCTTTCAATATCAACAAAACACAAATCCAAGGTTGAAGAAAACACAAAAACACAAAATACAAAAACTTTTTATACTCTAAGATCTGTCAACCACTAATCACCACCACCATCTATCATCCCATAAAAAAAACCAAATCAAGGTTGAAGCAATATGGTGGTCACCTAAATCGAGGTTGAACTGATCTGGTGGTCACCCACCACGATGAAACCGTCGCCGTCGCCACGACGGCGGCTGTGAAGAACAACCACGTGACGACGATTGTTTAAGGAGACAAAATAGATATGGCGGTTGTTTATTGAGAAAAACATATTCGATGAAACAGATCCGACGGTGACACGTTATTCAGATTTGGGCAGGGTTACGACATTTTTTATGGCAACGCATATGATACACAAAAATAGAGACCAATTAAGATCCGTTAAAGGATTACAAAGGTTGGACGATCAAGAACAGAAATAGATCATCAAAACTGACTTGTATTATCAATGGTGAATTGTTACAGGAAATCTGTTACAATGTGGTTAGTTTGTTACAGGAAGATTTAGGGAGAAGAAAATAGTGTTTTACACAAATGATTAGCTACCAAATGAAGTAAACATAATGGGTATTTAAAGTGATAATGGGCGGGAAAACTGTTGGTGTAGAGTTTGGCTGCTGAGTTTACTTTCATTGACTTTTTCCCATATGACCCATATCAATCCACCTTACTTGAAAATGATCTTGACCTCAAGATCAGCAAACTAATAAGCAAACTAAAGAGCTTCAGTTCCTAAGCTTCAGTTTCTAAGCTTGAGTTCCAAAGCTTCAGTTTCTGAGTTTGTACGTGCCAAGCACCCCTTCAGTTTCTAAAAGCTTCAGCTGCCAAACACCCTCTTCAGTTTCTAAAAACTTCAACTTCAGTTTCTGACCTACCTTCCCACTGTAGCGAAACTTTATACAAAACACCCCCTTGTGTGCTTAAAATCTCAGTCACCAATGAACAAGCTGTGTCTTCAAACCATCCCATGTTTAATCTTCTACAAACCCACTCTTCTGTTGATCCAACTAATGACACTAGCTCTAATGACCGTTTCTTTTCTGAAACCTTTCTCCCTTCAATATGTTGGTAGATTGTTTGTTTTGAACAAGTGGTCCATTTGTTGACTTTCCTGTTCACAACTTCATTCCAACAAAACATTATCTCAACCCATAACTCCATCCTTCTTGAAAAGATTCTTGCCCTCAAGAATCTACAATTGTTTGAAACTTCCTCAATCACCATAGGAAAATTCAAACTGATAAGTATGGACAAGTGTACAAACTGATGGGTGAGTTTCTTTTTCCTATTAGGTCATCTCCAAACATCAAACTTCCACTTCTCATGCTCAAATTTGGAGTTTGTGTCACCTATTTTTTTTTCCTCTTAGGCCATTTCAAAATATCAAACTTCAAATGACCAAGACTATCTTCATTCATTTTAGTCGTTTCTGAATCCACTATCAAAGAAATTCCACTTAAACCACTCATTTTTATTTCAAAGTCCATGCCATTTGTAAAAGTTTGGTTACAAGAATCTGTAGGTGTCCCACCAAAATTAATCATCATCATGTTGTGGTTTTGAATCAACCACTGCAATATTTGGCCTAAAATTTCGAATTCAGACTAACAGATTCCACCATTACCTCCTAACCTATTCAACCAAAGTGTAGGAAATAATGAATCACCAATTTCATCCATTTTCCTCTTTTCATTCGATCCATTAGAAAGAATAGTACATGGAAAAGGTACATCACCATGAATCAATTCAATAGCTTGCTCAACCTTTAAACTATATGTAAGGATTCCCAAATGACTTGTATCTTTAGTCCCTTGTGAACCTGATTGATTCCTAATCAGTGTCTCTTTATGCTTCTCATATTTCCACAGCTGATCATAACAAATAGCCATTTTACAACCTGTATCCTCGTAACCTTTCTCTTTATCTATCAAACCTTCAACATTTTCTTCACAAAGTTCATAAAGAACACCCGCACACTTGTTGTCGTCATCCAAACCTTCAACATGCTTCAAATCACAACATCTTCCAAACAAGCAAACACCCTTTTGTATACAGCCTTCATTTAAACAGATTGTATGTTCATTAGCGCCAATAACAGTAGGTGAGGAACACAGCAAGGATTATGTGATTGCAGCAACTGTTTGAATCTCTAAACCAGACCTTTGTCGAAGCTTAAAGACTCACATTCCTTTCGTTTAGCATATTCAATCACAAACTCAAGAACAATATCACTTGAAATCAGATTATTATTCTCATTCCTACTCTCCTTTTGCTCCATACTACACTCTTTTATGATGTCTACTGGTTTGTTGAAATTACTAGTCTAATCTCCCTTGCTGGAATTCATGACAACATCAAATTCATTCATAATCCTAGAATCTAAAACTCCATTTACACTTGAATTTACCTTCAAACCATCACTACCATAACCCAAATCAACTAAACACATTATGGTCTCATCCTCCATGACCATATCATCTTCTTTATCTTCTTGTGTCACCTGAATAGAAGCCTTTGTCTTTTCAAATTTAATGGTCAACACCACTGAAGTATCACCTTTACTCACAATTTCTGTAACCAAATCACTACGCTCCCCAACATGGTTTACGAACTTGTGAGAACCAGTTAAGTGAAACGATGAAAAGCTAGTGGATTCTCTTTCTCTACTTTGATCACCTTTGGAGTTATCAAGAACTATTAAACAATTGCTATTAACTTGAATCTTCCACATTTTCTTCCCAAGATTTATCAAGAACGCTCACATACTGATTGTTATCATCCATTTCACTTACCCTTAACTCAATCTCTTCACATTCAAAACCATCTTTCCAGCTAACATCAAGATCCCTCAATCCTACATTATTTTCCACCCCTTCTTTTGAATCATTAAACTTTGAAGAATAAAACAATGGTCGATTAGAATTCTTTACCATAAAATTGTGCGTAGATTCTTGCAACTTAGCCAAACAACAAGCATCCGAAAGGGTTTTGGGTTTAAACATGCTAACACCTTTTTCAATATCCAGCGGCAACCCACAAATGAAAAGATCAACTAAATACCATTCCTCGAAACCCCTCTCACTAAACAAAGAATTAAATGAATCAAAATACGCTTTAACCGTGCCATATTTTTTTACAAATTTATTCATTGACATTACATCGAGCACCTTATATGCATCTTTACCATTCTCAAACTTTGGTTCATTATGACTATCATTCATCCTCAAATCCTTCCCAAGATACGAATTACAACATGAATCTTTAATTTCATAACACGAAAATTGAAGATTGTGATCGTTACCTTGGTTTTTTTTTATCATTTTTCATTCTAGTGAGGCCATTAAAGATAAGACAAACAGTAAGATCTTATGGTAGCACATAACCAAGACGTTCCAGTTCCACATAATTCTTCATCTAATGACATATGGACCAACTGGTTTTCCCTCATCTTGTTTGCAAGCATGGAAAGTTTGGATCTGGTCAAACCACTCCACTCCAGCTTGTTTCTCAAATATGGATTTAAGCTCCTGAAGCATTTCATAACATGAGGAATTTTTTAATTGTATTTAAAGTTCAGGTGTTCAATGACAAACAATTTCCTTTCAACTCTCAAGACCATCTTAAGTTGACGAAACCAGTCATTGAAATTTGTTTCCATAAATTTTAAACATCGACCTGAAAGCCGAATGGTTTATGTTTTAGACAAGTAGTGCAATTTACAAAACATAGTAAAGTTCAAGAATTAGTATTTTCGATAATACTCCTTGAAGAAAATTAACCACCCATGTTTAATCAAATAAACAATTAATTTTCTAAAGGCTATGATCCTACTTGACGTACCACCACCACATCAGTTGATCTGCTAGTGATGGTGTACTCAAAAGGTAATTGACGATCAATATCTGCCACCGGTGCAATTCCTAGAAACATATGGGACTTACTTTATTACAATAATATTTTAGTAAGCATGTTTTATCCCATCTATGCCTCGATCTAAGGTCTCACCAATAAACCAATTAAGTTATCCAATCAAAAACTGTGATTGTGTAACACTAACGTCTCACGAAAAAGTGTACAATCACCTTGGGATTACGATCTACATACGTCTTACGCATAGTAAAAAGCATCTACAAGTGTTTTTACGAATTTGATGGCAATAACTTATTTAAAAAGGGTATTTTATTTGTCGTGACAAATATGTACGAAGAAACATGCATACATCTTCGTATCATAGATTTTAATAAAAACTTTACTCAATTAAGTTATTTATTACGGTATCACATATTTTCTATACATCTAATGTATAAATAGTGTTACCTTTTTAAAATTGACTATTCAACGTGTTTCCAAATATAAAGAATTATGTTTTATCGCGAGAAAAGATTAAAAATGGTCAAAAACGTGTACAAAGAGGCATGCAAGACAAACTTTGTAGCACTAATTTTTTTAAAAAAAACTTTAATAATGATACTGTAGTGACATGTCATGGTTCACGGTAACACCAATCGAACGCACGAAGAAGCGGAGAATCGGGTCAGCGCGAAGTGTATTAAAAACCTGAAATCTTTAGGAAAATCCTCCTTAAACTTCTCTTATAGTTTGTTCTAGTGGATGAGCCGTACTTCCCATGAGTCCATAGCGTCCAGTTTTAACCATTCAAAATAAAACTTTAATTTGGAAAACACATTATGAACTATAAATAGTCAATAATAAATTTGATTTTATAATAATTAGTCATGTTTATATTTATTTTTGAAAAACCCTTTTATTTTCTCACAAGTCAAATACTTAAAATAAAAAATAATATAAACATAAAACTAATTCACATAACAATTATTCAAAAATAACACTTAACAATTAAGTCATGCAAATATTCATAATGATCCTAATTATCTAATAATTAAAACATGTATGTATCCATATAAGGCTCTTTCATCCTATAAAATCCGGCCACATTCATCGATGTAATCGATTGCGTAAGCCTTATACAAATACATAGCACATAAATTAACTTTTAGGCCCCATTAAGACATTGCCAAGGTCTTCCCTAGCTTTTAAAGTTGTGGATCGAAACCACATAAATTTAATGTCTATGTTTTAATTCTTGATCATCATATTTGCATAAAAATTCTTTAACAATTAACAAGATTAATATCACATATCCCTCCATGATAAATTTCATGTATTTATCATGGATTGCAAATTAACAATTAATTTAAAACATAAAACCGATCAATTTACAATTAAACACATCAAGTTTTATTTATAAAATTGCATACAACCTAGAATTCATCCAATTAATTTTATAACAAATAAAGATTGAATCTTGATACACAAAGATCGAATCTTGATGCATAAAATGCCCAAAAGGCTTAAAAAATTAATCAAGAACCCTATTTTTTTGTCCAATTTTATTCTTGTAATTACAAATTCATATACGATGGATCATGATGCCACTGTTGGGATTTTATATCTATTAACAATTAAACATATCACGAGTACGCAGCGGAAAGATCAAACACGTATAAAACTTATAATTAATAAGGGATTGAAGATGTGTACCTTTTAGCAAGAAACGTTACACTGCTTTTAGCAATAAACGTTACACCGTCTTCAATATACACATATGTATAACACCACGCGTAACCACTAAGGATCAAAAGTATAATCCCTCTAAGTTTAAACACACAATACGTTCTTAGCAAACAACGTGTATGCTAGTACTAGTAGTGTTTAACCAAACGATCACCGTAGATTGACTATCAACTAAACCAAGTAACCCTTCGTGTTCTTAAGGGTCGAACCACAACCAAACGAAAAACCCTTTGTGGGTTTGCTGCCGATCAAACAGGAGGGGAAAATAAAAACCAAAAACCTTAAAAGGTTTTGGTTGGGTCGACTAGGAGAAAGAGCAAGAGAGATTAAGGATTTTAGGAATTCAAGTTATGAGCTCTCAAGGACTCTAAGACCTCCTTATATACTCCTCTCAACTTGGCTTGCAAGCAAAGTCACCACCTCCTCATGAGGAGGTGGTTCGACCGACTATAAGGAAAGAGTGGGAAAAACCAAACTTTCCTTTTTCCTGGTTTTGCATATTAGTCCTTTAACTATTAACAACTAATATTTATTCTTGTTAAACTTTTAACGATCGTTTGTTAAACACTAAATAATATATTACATTAATATATTAAAACGTTATTCTACATATTAATGTGTGCGTCTCCTTAGGGTCGAATAAATTCCGGACATATATAATTTATATTTGTTCATATTCCAACACCCCGAACCCCCTTTGGATTCCCCATGACCTGTTCAAACCTTGTGGGAGAAAATGTGGCTTATTTTTAGCTACTTGGTCCCAAGGACGTACTAGTTTTGGCTTATATAATTTTGTATCCTTCCATAACACACATTCCATCATTTGTTTTCAAAATAAAACACACACACTTGTTCTTTTTCTCTCTTTGGCTCGTTCGAACTCACAAACACACATACAAATTTCATTTTCTAAATTTTGATCAAAAACATGAATATTGGTGATATTTTGGGTTGATTCTAGTACACGGGTTAGCATTTAAACAACGTTTGAGTTGTCCGGTTCGCGTCGAAATTTATTTTGAAGACCATTTTTGTAAGTCTTTCAAATTTATTTTTAACTTGTACTTTTGGGTTGCTAGTGATGCATAGATGTTAGTTGTACGGCCCAATCGTTAAAACTCGAAAGCGAAAAGTTTATAAAATATTATTTAGGGTTGCATTTGGTTCGAAAATAAAAGGAAAGAAAAAGTGGTTTTTGTTAGTTTTGATATTGTGGTCGTGATGGTTGAAAAACATATATTTTCTATGTAGTTTATTTTGTATATAGCTTATTTTGGCTTATTTGTTGGTTCGAAAAGCTTATTTTGAGCTTATTAGCTCACGACGTCAAAAGGAAATACAAGAAGGGTATTTTTGGTTAATATCCTCCTATATCATATTTTTGTGGACTAATATTATAGCTTATGGTGATAACCAAATGCGATACGTAGCTTATTAGCTTATTTTTAAGTCTAATAATTAGATTTTGAAGCTTATGTGCTCACGACCCAATAAGCAATCAATAAGCCATGGCTTATTGATGGCTTATTGTGGTCCGGATTACTTTACTACTTATTGATTTGAGCTTATATATGCTATTAGGCCTTAGTTTTAGGCTTAGAACGTATGTTGGATACATAAAAAGTATAATGGATCCTTATTGGGCCTTAAACCCCAATAAGCGTTAACTAGTCGTTTTGAGAGTTTTGACGAGCTTTTGGAAATTGAAATGTACATGTGAAGTTATATTGAAAGTCATTTGAGAAAGAATTTTGGTAAACGTTATGAAATATGATTTTTGAAATTTGGTTCGGAAAGTGTCAAAATGTTGAAATTTGTTGAAAAATAAGGTTTGATAACCTTGGAAAATGTCACGTAAACGTACGGGTCATGCCGAATTTTCTTAAAAAGTCTATACTTAGAATTTTACTTAAAACGTAAATTTTTATTTTTATAATAAATTATTATTATTTTATTATTTTAATAAGTCGACTAAAAGACGAAAAATATAATTTTCCTCAAAACTTTTCCAAAATGATTAACAAACATAATCGTTTCATTTCGTATAATATAAATAATGTATTTATGGTAACTAAGTGTACCGAATGGACTTATCGAAATATATTTATGATTATATATTATAAATATATACCTATATTACTTATCTATTGTGCTAAATAGTATAAGTATAAGTATATTGCACTCAGATATGGTTTTGATATGGTATTTTGAAGTTATGTCATCAACCATCACACCACTAACGTTTAAGATAGCCGTACAAAGCATCTAACCACTATGCATCGAAACCGGGAAAAAACTGTTTGGAAATGAATGATTTAAAATGGGACATTAAATGGACTAGGTCGTGTGCGAACATCATTTCTTTTGCTTGTGTGATATTGAGATTTCTGTGGAGACAGTTTACTTGAGGTGAGTTCTCGTAGCCCCACTTTTTACTGTTTTTCTGTTGGGGGAAAATGATACTCAAATGTGTTTTGAACTGTTTTCTGAACTGTGCAAAACGTGATTTCATTTTTGGGACAATTTATGTGCTTATGACTGCTATGTGAATGATATGCGTTGGTATGCTATGTTGTGTGATCTTTCTGTGTGGTTCTTCGCCCTAATTAGCTCCAGCTGGTAGGCTTTAGGTGTGGTATGTCATCGGGGTTGCGACCCTAAGAGCGTTGGTACGCGCTGGTGATCAGACTAGAGGGAATGCTAGGTCTTGGTACATGATTAGCGGGGATGCTAAGTCATGGGTTTGTTTGCATATATTCACTGTCATATAGCCCAATTGTCCAACCGTATGAGATATTGGCACATCGACTGGGTTTTGAGTCAAAACCTACGAGCTCACCAACATTATTGTTGACGTTTTCGAGTATCATTTTCAGGTGATGTTAATGATCGTTAGAGTATGATGCTTGTGGAGTTTGTTAGAACCCCTTAAATCGTTGTAAGCTCAGATTGTTTAGATCTATATCTAGGATAATAACATTGAACATGATATGCAGCTGAATAAGAACATCAATGTTATTCAACAAGGTTTACAAGCCCCAATATTATTTGATCAGAATAATACATTTACATCAATGAACTATAACAGGAATCATAAGATTCTTGAGGCTAAAACACTAAACCTAGGCGTCCACTTAGAGAACTTGACGCCTAGAACACACATACTTTTCTGGTGTTTTACATCTTGACACACATAAAACTATACGACCTATATCTCTTTATATACTAGAGATATTAGGTGTACAAAGGATAAGTATTAGGAAACAACTAAATCTTCCTAACTTTTATAATTATCTTTTAGGAAATCTTCTGTAATCTTCCATCTTTTGAAGAATTCCTCCTTTGTCTTTTAAGTCCTTCATCTTTCATATGTTTTGTCTTATCAACTCAAATATAATTCCCAACAATCTTCTCCTAGTTGATAATGACAAAACCATATAAGCACAAACTTCCCCTGAAGCTAATATATATATGAAAGAATAAGGATCTATGCAATTCCACCAAGGATTTGTAAGTTGCACATCTTCTTTGTAAATCTTCTTCCCTTTTTTGTCATAATCAAATAGGGGACTAAAGTATGCAACTTTGATTTCGACAACCACAAACCACTATCACACTTCTAATCCAGCCTTCCAACAACTCAAATTACCCTCCATGACGCGCCTTAAGATAAATGAACTTGAGCAGTAGAAACTTAAACTATCAGTAGTAATAATGACTTACAGTAGTAAAAACCTTCACCTCGATGATGCATGTAAATGATTTAACACAAAATAATTTACTTCCCCTGAAATCAATGTGTTAATCATTTCTTGAATCTTTAATTCTGTAGGCTCTATGTAATGATCACTGATGAAGAAAACTAAGTATAACCAACTTGATGCTGAAGTAGAACAACCCAAACTTGTGTTTTATATCTTGTACTATCCACGTGATTCCAAACTTATAAATAAATATGTGAAATATAAGTAGATCGCAACCTCTTGGCAAAAATCATCATCTTCTATGAGACACCAGACCAAAGTGATAGCAAATGTGAGCATTGAGCACCATAAGTTTGTAAATCACACGCCTTTGCTAGATTTCTCAAGTTTTCATCACATCGTTTCTAAGCACGAACAAGTTATCTCCAAAGTGTAACACCCACTTTAAGATATGATAAGAACACAAACCTGTGAAACTCCACTTCAACTCCAAATAAGTGATAATCAATCTTCTTCGAAACCAATTCGAACAAATAATCCAAAATACGAGCCTTTAAACGTTTACGAACATTTAAAACCAAAACCAATCTGTTAGCTTCCCCTTAAACCAATCAGTAGTAACCAACAGTAGAAAACATCTTCTATTGGCAGTATTAAACATACGAGTAGCACAAACCTTGGTTTAAGTCCAACAGTAGTAACTGCTAACCCTAGCAGTATTAACTTCCTTTTGTGTGTGTTGTCCGAGATCCTCTATCCATGTACTGTCCGATATCTGTCAAAGCTGGCAGTACAAACTCATAGCCAGTAGTACTAACATACAACTAACAGTATTAACTGCTAACTCTAGCGGTACAAACTATTCGAGCATCATTATTAATGAATATTGTAGCAGTATTAACCAAATGGCCCGAGCAGTATTAAAAATATTCGAGCAGCACTAACTCTAATGGCAGTAGTAACAAGAAAACGAGCAGTAGTGAGTTTTCATTAGAGCAGCATAAACCTAATTAACATCAACAGTAGTAACAACAATATTAACTTGAAACTATGAGCAGTATTAACCAAATGATAGCAGTACTAACTCATATATTCAAGCGGTATTAATACACGAACCATAGCAGCAGAAACATACTTCTTGATCGAACCGCAGTATGAATCATTCTTCACAGCAATCGCAATTCATAAAGCATGAACACCAAATAATCACAGTCTTCTTTTTTTAAGTATAAAGTCGACGCTTTAAAGTGTCGCAAAAATCCTAACTTCACCAATACACCAAACAGAGATTCGTTACTTCTTTTTTTTTTATCAAGAACACGACTTCAAAACAAACCTTGTGATCCTAGATCAAGAGCCCCATGGCTCTGATACCACTTGTGGAGTTTGTTAGAACCCCTTAGATCGTTGTAAGCTCAGATTATTTAGATCTATATCTAGGATAATAACATTGAACATAATATGCAGCGGAATAAGAACATCAATGTTATTCAACAAGGTTTTACCAAATATTTCAAGCCCCGATATTATTTGATCAGAATAATTGGTGCTTGAAACTCAATTACACTTATATATATAACTTAATATACATATATATAATTAAAACCAAAATATCAATTAATAAGAGTGAGTAAGTATTCCGTAAGGCTTCTAAGAGATTACTTTTGACCAAAGTAAAATCCAAAACCTTTCCGAGTCGTTTCCCGACGAGGCGTGAATTGAGAATCGTGATTAAGTTCGTGATCGCGTGTTTGAATGATTCAATGATTTTTTTTATTCTATTTCTACAATTAAAATGCAAAAACATGTAAAAGCAAGCCTAAAACAAAAGCAATAAAAGTTAAAACATGAAAAACGATAACGGGATCAAAACCCGAGCTTTAAAAACCTAAATTATCAAATTAAAACCCTACAAAAGCAAATTTAATTTTTAAAGGTCCTAAATGATAAAAGAAAATTAAAAAAAAAGAATTATATTTTTTTGACTTTTATATTTTTTATTATGAATTAAAAACACTTTTAAACTAAAAAATGCATTAAAAATACTAAACTAATTTGGAAAATTCTGAAAAATTCAGGAAAAGTACTTTGCACAATTATAATCCTATGAAAAAATAAACTTAGCCCAACAGCTTATTTGAATAAGCTAGAAATAAGCAGAAAATGGCTAAAAGCTTAAAGGGGTAAAAAGGGTATAAAAGAAAGTTGGGGTGAAGTTATAACGAAAAAGACCCAAGGGCGAGTTGGCAGTGTGTGGTGTTGTTAAGGTGATGGTGTGTGAATGGGAGGTCACAGGTTCGACCCCTGTGACCTCTTTTTTTTTATAAAACATTTTTTTTGGTTTTCTTTTTAAAAAGTTATAAAACAAGCAAAAAATGGAAAACTTTAAAAAATGAACTTTTTATAAATCTTAAAAATAAGCTACTAATGAGCTAATTGCAATGACAAATTGGCTTTTTTAACTAAGTTACATAAAAGCTAAACTGTTTAGCTTTTTTAAACAAAATAAGCAAATGAAAAAGGCAAATAAGCTTAAAATAGATGAAGCCCTAAACCTAATAAGCAAATAAGATTAAAAATAAGTAAAGAAAATAAGCTGAAAGGGACTGAAAAGCACTAAGACAGAATGCATTAAAAACAGACAAGCAGGCTAACAAGCTACTTTCTAAGCTAAATTCAAAAGGCTTAATGCACAAGCTAAAGGCTAAAAAGTGAAAACATATAAAGCTAGTACTACTGAGAATAAGAAAAATCAAAATCTAAGCATTTTGAAAAACATTTAAGCTAATATAAAAGCATTTAAAAAGGGTTGTTAAGCTAGATTTTTTATTTTTTTGAATTTGGTAAAAACTAAATAAGCTACTTGCAGCCTACATTTTTAGCTAGTAAATGAGCTTATAAAACTAACATAAGCTCAAACATATCTAACCTATACTCTAATGAACTTGTGCAAGAAAAATCATAAGCTAAAACACACTTAAGCTTATCTAAATTTGACAATAAAAAAAAGAAGCTTTGAGACTTTTAAAACTTGCATTCTACCTAAACTACAAACTGAACTTAACAGATTTTTGGAAGACTTGAGATAACAAATGAAAGCCTATACTACTTTATTCTAATGCATTTTAAAACTTACATGAAGCATAAAAAAGATAACTAAAGTGCATTTTATAAAATCTAAGTTATAAGCAGTTTAAATGAGCAACAACATCACAGTTTTAAACCATTTATGCAACAAACCATGAAAATGAGTTTTAGACTTTAAAAACTTATAAAAGCTGTTACTAAGACCTATTTTAAGCTAATCAAATTTGGTTTAAGAGCCAAAAGGCTGACTAGCCCTTCCAAGTTAGGCTTATCATCCAAAAGCTAAAAAAACCAGAAACTTGCTTAATGAAACAGTAAAAATTCACAAAATCTATTAGATAAACTTATATGAGTATAACAGGTTCTATAAGCTTACAAGAGCTTATAGAAATGACTTGTAAACAAAAATAAGCTTGAATGCATAAAACTTTAAAAGAGATAGATTTGTAAAAAACTTATAAATTAAAATTTGCATTAATTCATTAAAAGGTTACAAGACTTTTAAAAGTAAAAGACAATAAGTAAAATAAGCTACAAATAACTTTTACACTACTCCTATACTACATTAAAAACTCCTCGTGTTACAAAGAAAACCTAATCTATTTATATAAAAACTAAGGTGCAGGGTGTGTTTCTTGTGTGAGTCATATCCAAACTTCAATATGAGCCCTTCAATCCATCTTGTGCTTCTTTAATTTAATCCAAGCCCTTAAATTTGTTCCATCCAATCAATTCTCTTAGGATTGCCATCGTGGATTTGTTTCCTTGTGGGGTGGGGTTGAGTTATGCGAGTGATAGGTTTGTCTTGGGGTGCAGGGGTCGAGGTGAGAGTGACAGGGATGAATGAACAGTGGTGGCGGGAAAATGGTTTGACTGGGTTTTGTGGATAACAGGTTAACGGGTGTTAGGGGTGAGGGACTTACTATGTTAGTCCCTAAGGACTAACGATGAAATGGATTTAGGACTAATTGTGAAAAGGTTTTAATGGTTGTATGGTTTGGGCCTTGTGGGCCGGTTTTGGTATTAGATTGGGTTTGGACCTTTTTTATATTATAAGGTTTATAGATAAGGGCTTAATGGGCTGGCCAGGCCCATTAAATGGGTGCGGGTTGGCCCATTTAAGATTGCTTATGTCCTCGGCTTCGATCTTTGACTTTGACTTTGACTATGACTTTGACTTTTCACGCTCTTTCCATTCCCGTGCTCGGTTTTGTCGGTTTTGGCTTTGTTTTTGTCCTTTAGTGAATATTTGTTACCTGCACCGTACACAAAGTAAAACACACACATATTTGGCATTTTATGTCCGTTTTTGGTCATTTAGGCTCGTTTTAATAGGTAAAAGGTATGTGAAATTAAGCACATACCAAAATCCCCCATACTAAACTATTGTCGTGTCCTCACGCAATGCCATAAGTAAACACTTTAGAAAACTAATAATCTCAATCCCCCTCGACTAATTACCTCAAAACGTAGCCAAGTGTTCATCAAGGGGAATTAAAGAATCATTAGATTTGAAAAGCCCCGTTTTGACCATTTTTATAACTCTACACTAACTACTACACATATTTTTTGTATTTTTCCTTTTTCTCATTTTTTTATACTTTTCTTTTTAAGCAACTGACTAGAATGTACGGACTTTCGTTATTTTCATAACTTATAGGGTCATAGAACAAGAAGCACTTCAATCCTAAAATGCCCAAAAAGATAAATTCATCGTCCTCGATTTTTCACTTGTCCCAAACCAAGCTTAAAAACGAAATCACCGTTAAATATAAGTTAAGATGCTAACACTACTCATACTTGTAACTTGTGAAACTTTTCACTCCCGACAATTATTATATATTATGTGAGTGTGCTAATTTCGAATTTCAACCATGGATCAACCTTTTTAAGAAAATTGCAATATTTCTATGCTTCACGTTCCACCCAAGAATTATGATTTTGAAGGCGAGATCATTCCATGTAGCGACTTTCTTCTCGGCACATCCCAGCCGAGACCGGCTTAGGTGACCAGGCTTTTGACACCCCACAGAGAATAGTATCGAAACTCACGGACCTTCGGTTTCAAAAACTCTTAGGCTTCCCGTTAAATAAACAATTCATTTAGAAAAATCACAAGTTAGAATGAAATAGTCTTAGTTCGAAAGCATATTTAAATTTAAGAAAAAGAGATTTTCCCTATATTTATTATATCACGTATATTACACTTAATATAATTATACATCCTTTAAACTAAGGAAATCATAGACCTTTTAGAAGGCTGCAATATCAGTTGTGAGCCGGCAAGATGCAACAAACTTTTATCAGTCTCAGGTAATTACTATGTGCCTTATTTAGAAGACTTCAACATCGGTTGTGAGCCGGCAAGATGCAGTAAACTTTTATTAGCCCACACTTTTTTTATTATTATTTTTCATTTTTTTAACTTAAAACTTAATATTACCACGATATAGAGAAATTTTCTTTTTAGAAAATTTAAAAATAAATTTGAACTAAGACTAAATAAATTATTGTTATCGACTATACTTCAAAAATTATTGATTTAAGTTTAATTTTTGAAAAGAGCACGTATTATTAGTCTGGTTAGAAGCTTATGAGAGAAAAAGCCACAAACTACACTTATGAGCTCTCAAGATTTCCAACTAATTCTTGTTTAGCATCTTACTCATAATTAACTCTATCATTTCTCGTTCTTCGCAAATTTAAAATCTTTAATAAAAAGATCCGCAAATGCTTAGTCAAGTTTATAACGGTTAAGGGACAAAGCTAAGAGCTCAACACACTCGATCGAGTCAAAATTTATTCGTATTCTACCCAGCGTGAAAGTCAACATTGTGAAAAAACACTTATTTTATTTTTGAAAATTTTTAAAAATTTTCATTTTTTGGGAATTTTGGTGGTAAAAACGAGATTACGTGAAAACAAAGACTGCAGGCACAATCAAATCGATAAATCCCCCCATACTAGAATTGAACATTGTCATCAATGTTTTAAGAAGGGTCTCTACGTAAATCTAAAGTCGTTTATTAAGTATGCTCAAAGATAAACGTTAGTCGATAAGATTTAGGATATTGGATTCCCATAATCATGCTAAGGATTGAAACGAAGGACAAAACCACGAGCACGAGAGTCTTCAAATTCCGGGGAAATCCTAGACATACAACAAAAACCACAAAACACGAGAAAGGAAGAGGCGAACCTCCTCACGTCACACTTATTCATTACTACTACTATAATTATATTAGGATAAGCATGGGTTGCCACCCACGAAGCGCTTGTTTATTAATGGGTCACTAAGCTTGACTCAATCCCCCATACTTGAGCTGGTCAAGGAGGATAGAAATAGAGATACGGAACATCCAAGGTAGGAATGTTCCCTCCATAGATCATCATCGGGCTTTCAGAAAAAAGATGGAAAGCTTTAAAGCCCCGATGAGATAAGAGATGAACTTTGTCCTTATTTTCGGATGAAAATGGAAGCAAAGTGTCAATCACTGGACAAAGGGTGGGTTGGGTGGGTAAAAGTCTAGGCATAAGAACATACTGTTTAGAAATATCACCCACCACTTTGGCAGTCAAAAGTCCCGTATCGGGCTCAAAGTAAATTCCATCATTCGGCGGTTTCGCAGGAGGACGAAGGGATGATGGAACATCAAAATGAAATGACTCATTTTTAGGAAGTGAAGGGGAATCATTGCTAAGCAATTCTTCAAGGAAAAGGATATCCCCTTCAGAGTCATTATCATCATTCTCAATGCCTGGTGGCATCGAGTCATCCAGAGTAAGAAATAAATCGATCTCCACATAAGAAAGTCACTATCCTCAACGAGGATAGGAGATGGGGAGAAAGATTCGATTACAGCATCAGAAACTTCAGGATTTAGTTCTTCCGGAGGTCGAGGAGATGAATTATCATACAACAATTTCTTAACAGGACGAATTTCTTCCTAAGGATCAAAGTCGGCTTCATCAATTTCTGGAGAAATCAAATCGATATGAGCGAGTTCACCGGAGAACTCCTCGAGAAGAGAAACAAACTTAGGAGAAGAAACTATCGAAATATCTCGATTAAGCAAAGATTCTATAAGATCAGACTCGGCATTAAAGTGATGCGGATCTATCTTAGTAGAAATGATTTCTTTATCAAAAAGAGGGTTCGAATAAATTTCCTTCGGAACGTCCTCATCAGAAAATGACTTGTCATCACTAGAGGAAAAATCATCGTCAGCATCAAAGAGAGGATTAGAGAAAGTTGTAAAATTATCACAAATGGCCACATCACACTCACTTTCGATATCGGAAAAATCCTCGGACTCACTTGGGATTGGGACAAGGTTCTTAACACTAGACTTTATTAATTCGTCTGATTCCGTTTTCGGAATAGTGCTAAGATGCTCGTCCCCCATACTTAGAGATTTATCGGGCTCCTCGGTTGGTAAGACGGGTGTGATTGTAATAGTATACTCCTCGTCATCATCTTTGTAGAAGGAAGGACAATTCCAGTTCGGAGTATTAATATAATTTGCCAGCTCCTCACTTATCATTTGCAAATCTTTAAGAAGTTTATGAAGCGGATTAGTAATAATAGTAGCTCTTTGGTTAAATGAAGAGATATAGAAGTAGACGGATGCTAATTATTTTCATAAATCAGCATTGTAAATATATGAGAACTGGGTGAAGGCTCAGAAGGATTAGCTGCCTGTTCTTCAGCTAACAATTCTTGTTTTTCCTCAACTGCCTGCTCTTGTAAAAGAATAGCCTCCTGCTCACGTCGTTGACTCATTATTTCACAATAGGATTGCATCATTGTTTTTAATTCTTTGATACTTATCTCTTCAGGAGGTTGATGAACGTCGGAATACTGCGGGGGTTGGAATTGGTCAAAACCAGAAGAATTAGAATTATAGAAATTTTGGTTCATCGGCTGACACTGAAAAGTCTCTTGAGGACCCCCGCAGTTCTCACAACAAAGAAATTGTTGTGGGAAACTTGGTGAAGGTGGGTAAGAAAAATTTGGAGAATTGTTGAAAGAATTCAAATTAACGTATGAATTGCATTCCGAACAAAATCCATTTCTAAGAGTATTTCCACACAGATAGCAATAACATTGTTGACAAAATGTGCTATCAAACGTTCTTCCACAAGTAACACACTCACAATGGATATATGATGACATTAGAATTAAACAATTTGAGATAAAGAAGAATATTTTTGGGTTTTTTTATATTTATTTAAAACAAGAAAAATATTTTTGGGACCGAAAGTCAAAGGTGCGCGGTAGCTCTCTAGAAAACGCACAAAGAAGAGGAGGAGCGGGTAAGCGCGAAGCATTTTAAAAACCTTCTCCTTTTGGGTCGAAGTTCGTCGGATCAACCCTCCTTATACCTCTCTTATAGTTTGTAATCTAAAGATGAGCCGGAATCACAAGTGACACAACGGTTGATTTTGTTGTTTTTTCAATTTTTTTGGAAATTTTGATTACTTGATAATAGAAAAAATATATTCACAAATGAAAGCGATAACTTCACGGGGAAGGGTCTTCAAAAACTAATCTTCAAACGTACACAATAATCGTTTCACAACCTCCCCGGCAGCGACGTCAAAAATTGATTTCAAACTTTATATATATATATATATATATATATATATATATATATATAAAATACAAATATATAAGGATAATACCAATTAAAGAGAGAGTAAGTATTCCGTAAGGTTTTTAAAAGATTACTTTTATCCAAAGTAAAATCCAAAACCTTCCCGGGTCATTTTCCGATGAGGCGTGAATTGAGAATCGAGTTTAAATTCGTGATCGCGTGTTTGAATAATCAAATTTTGATTTGGATTTTAAATCTACAAATAACATGCAAGAGCAAAATATAAAGCAAGCTAAACGAAATCGATTAAGTTAAAAACACGAAAAACGATAACGGGATCAAACCGAGGCTTTAAAAATCCTAACATCTCTAAATTTTAAACCTACAAAAGACAAATTTAATTTTTAAGGTCTATAATAATAAAGAAAATTTTTTTAAAATGATAATTAATTTTTTGACTTTTTTTTATTTAGTAGATTAAAACTGATTTAATCTTAAAAAATTAATTAAAATATTAAACTAATTTGGAAAATTCGGAAAAATTCAGGAAAAGTACTTTATACTATGAAGAATCTATGAAAAATGAAAACTTAAAAATTGGCTAAATGAATAAGTAGATAATAAGCCATTAAGCACGGATAAGCAAAAACTAATAATGAAGTATTAATATTAAATATACTAAACTATAATCGAAAAAGATCACAGGGCAGTTGGTGAGTGTGTGGTGTGTTAAGGTGTTGGCTATGTAAGGGGGAGGTCACAGGTTCAAAACCTGTGGCCACCCTTTTTTATAAAACATTTTTTTAAAAAAAATTTCTTCTTGAAAAAGCTAGAACCCTAAAAATAAGCAACTTTTAACAAAACAACCTTTTTCTAAAAATCAAAATTAAGCTAAAAATAAGCTAACACAAGTGATAGTTTTGAATTAAGAGCTTTTAAGCTTTACACTTAAACTGAAATTGCTAATAAGCTTAAATAAGCTCAAACCTAAGCTGAATAAGCTAAAAAAACTTACAGCTAAGTCTAATAAGAACATTTAACTAGAATTAAGCAAAACAAAAAAAACTAGAATAAGCACATTAAAGGGACAGAATGCTAAATTATAACTATGAAACTTTTAAGCTAAACTGCTAGCTATCTAAAAACTTAATAAGCTAAAGCAAAACCTAAATAAGCTAACTCAGACCAAGGCCCTAACCTAATAAGCACTTAGGATCACAAATAAGCTAATAAAACAAGCTAAAAAGCACCCTAAAACTTAAAGACAGTAGACACAAAAACAGATTTTAAAAGACTTGCCCCACACTTTTTAAGCTAAATTTCAAGACCTATAAGCATTTAGAAAAAGCTCAAAACATGAAAACAGATTAAGATAGGGACTCAAATAACATAAATAATCTAGAAATAAGCAATTAAGATTGGCAAAAAATAAGCTAATGAAGATAATGAAAGAGAGGTCAGTATATACAGACATAAAGTAGATACTGACTTTGTTTTTTGGAAAAATTGTTGGATTTAAGCCTATAAATTAAGCTAGCTAAGCTTGGTTTAAAACCAAAAGTTAAAAAACAGATAAAGCTTGATGTCTTAAGAGCTTATGCTATCATTTTCAGATTCATAAACAACCTAAATCAAACCTAAATTTGCAGTTAAAAATTGGATTTAAAGCTTTTGAAAATTATAGGACTTATGAAACAATGACAGATTTGGACTTAAATCTTAAAGAACAAATGCACTCTTAAACCAAACTCATTCTACTGCATACATGATCAAAAACAAGCATGAAAACACCACTTAATGATATAAACTAATCAAATCCAATTTTAAATTCAAAAAGCAATAAGACCTCAGATCCTAAAAACTTTTAGATGAAACCTTAGAACTCAATTTTAAAACATAAAAACTTAATTAAGCTATCAACTTAGTTCCTTAATTTATGCTTTTTAAAAGTAGACTTAAGGACCAATGAGTGGTCAAACAACACTAACTAAGGTTAGTGCTGCTTATCCCAAACACCCCTTTAAATTCTGAAAATTCATTTTTACACTACAAAAGGTTGAAATAAGCTCAGATTTCTAAAACCATATAGAGTATTAAGTAAATAAAGGACAATTAAGCATAAACTAAAGACAAATAAGAACTTAATAGTTAAGTAGATCAAAAGCTATAATATAGAAAATAAGGACAGGTTCATAGGATAATAGCTATACAACTGAACACATTAAGCTATATTAGAGCTGAATAAAGCAAAACTAAACATCAATAAGCAAGCTATAGCACAGATAGCAGTAATAAGCTAAACCATATAATAGCTTTAAAGAAGAGAAATGAAAAAAAGTGTAGCTTGATCCTAATTAAATCAAGGATCTTGAATCTCAAAAGAGCTTTTCTGCAAGATCTAGCTTGTTTAAAACAAGTTAGTACAAACATAAGCCCTTCCCTTTTAGGTTATCATCCAAAGCTCTAATACAGATTCTTTTTTTTTATAGTGATGAAACAAAAAAACCCCAGTTAATATTAAGGAGCTTAATGAGTCTGCAGTGAGTTTTAAGAAGCTCAAAAAGAGCTTGTAAAATAACTTGGAAGCAGTATTAAGATATAGAGCATAAGGGTGAAAACAAGTTTACATAAAACATTAGAAACTGGGAAACATCATTAAACCTTCAAAGATTACAATGCTTGAAAGTTATAAAAATACAATTACGTAAGAGACAAGTAAGCTGTAATTAATTTAAAAGCAAGGGATACACTACATCCAGATAAATTTACAATCCATGCTCATGGCTGTCCTAATGGCTTTCTTTTATAGCACGAATGAGAAAGTTCTAGGTCTTGCTCTTGTGTGTTTCTTCTGTGAGGAGGAGGAGAGGTGTGTTTCTTGCTTTTAATCTTGTCACTTGATTCTTCATTGTACTTCTTCAAGCCCATCTTAGCCATTGATTTGCTTCGTCCAATAAAACACCATGGGATTACCACAGTAGCTTGTCATTTTATAGGGGGTAGGGTTTATAGATTAGGGTGTGATAGTTGTTTGTCGTGGTGCAAGGGGAGAGGTGAAATGGATGGATGAATAGTGTTGGCAGGAAAGGGTTTTATGGAATTAGGTATTGTTTGTTTAGAGTTAACGGGGTTAGGGTAAAAGGGACTAAAGGTGCAAAGGGTTAAAGGTTGTAGGGACTAACTGTGTTAGTCCTAAGGACTAGCAGTGTTAGTCCTTAAGGACTAATTGTGTAAAGGTTAAAAAGGGGAGTTGGCTAACAGTTGTTAAAAGGGGTTTGGGCTTTAGTTTAGTTTTGGGCCAAGTTTTTATTAAAAATGGGATTGGGCCTAGGTAATGGATTTAGGGCTTTTAATTAAATAATATGCATTCTTGGGCTGACCCGACCCATTAACTCGGGTATGGGTTGGCCCATTTAAGATACACATGTCTTTGGATTCGACTTTTCACGCTCTTTCCATTCCCGTGCCTGGTTTTGTCGGTTTTGCTTCAGTTTTGTCCTTTTTCTGAATATCCGTTACCTACACAGTACACAAAGCAAAACAAACATATATTTGGCATTTTATGTCCGTTTTTTGTCATTATTGGTCATTTTAGCTCGTGTAATTAGGTAAAAGGTATGTGTAATTAACCACATATCATCGTCGAAAAAGTAGGATTGTACAACAATGTCAACTGCGGAAGCTGAGTACGTTTCTTTGTCAGCATGCTGCTTACAAATCTTTTGGATGAGAAGGCAACCGCTTGATTATGTATATCGTTACTACAAGATTCTAATGTACCATGACTCAAAAAGTGGAATTTCCATATCGTGCAATCCAATACAACATTCATATAAAAAACACATTTACATCCGTTATCAATTTATCCAACATGTTAAAAAAGGTACAATTAAACTTTACTTTGTCGGTATTGTTAACGGGGGGTATTAAAAAATACCTACTTGCTGACTATTTAACTAAAGCCCTTCCATAGAAAGTTTGAGTATTTTGTTCATAGATTGGTATGAGTTGTATGACTTCAATTGAGTTGGATCGTTGGCAAAAAGTTATTTCTTGATAAAAGATCATACATAAAAAATATTGTAAAGACATTTCAAAAACAATATACAAAATTAAAAAATTCAAAAACATCATAAATACTTTTTTTCCTTTTTAAAACATGATGACAAATAAAAATTTGAAATAATAAAAAACATAAAAAATATAATTTAAATGATACAATCACATATCTTCTTCGTTTTTACCAGTTTTATGATATTGTTTTTACAAAAAAAATGGTTATTTCAATGATAAAATATATCATGAACTTAGGGGGAGTAAATCATTCATAAAATGATCTTTCACTGCTAAAATATGTGGTTTGTAATCCAAATCACATTCACAAAAAATAGGATTTCTTGAAAAAAACATCTTTAAAAATCATCATTGTTGAATTTTCAAGTGTGAAAATAGCCAAAAAGTAACATTCTCGTGAAATATGTCCCTTTAATTAGACATTCGTATTCGTGGGGGGAGTTATACTATTCTTGATCTTTCAAAATCTTATCAAGAATGTTCAATAAACTGACAATATACTATCTCTCGATAAGTTTTTTATGTAGATATCTTGTTGAGGGGGAGTTATAAATTTTTTAGTCAGTTCATATCAGAAAATAAGAAAATGTTCTCAAAAAATAACTTCTTTTTGAACAAAAGTTTTATCAAAAGGAAATAAATTTCAAATGGATATTGTTCGAGGGGGTTATGAATATTATTTGAGAAAAATAAACAAGAACTTAATTGCCAAATATTTTATAAAGGTTTGTTGAGAAAACAGGTCTAACTCAGGGGAGTATGAATTTTTTGTGGGGTATTAATGCTTATGAAAGTAAGTACATGGACTGAAAGTGACAAAGTGAAAAAGATAGTTTCGTGTGGTTATTAATACTACGAAAGGATGTACTGGGATCAAAGTGTCAAATTCAAAGATAGGTTTCGTAAGGGTAATATGTTTATGAAAACTTAACTTGAGGGACTGAAAATGTCAAAAATGCAAAGTTATTTTCAGAAGTTATGAAATGAACAGGTGTCATTTAAATAACCTCTTATTTCGTGCACACATAGAAATTGGTTTGGACATTTCTTTGCACGGTTTGTGCGTTGTAACTTAGGATAAACATTGATCCAAATCGTGTTATCGTTTCTCAGTGATAATCAAAGGTAAGAACATGATTTATTTAATTCCTTTATGATAACCTGCTTTAATTGATTATTTGCTTTTTAGGTTTCATATAGATCTGGGTTGTAAAATGAAAGTGTTGAAAGATGTAATTAATTGAGGTAAATACAGTGTCTAAGAATCATTACAACATGATTGGATTGATTGATCACTGAAAACTTCTTTTGTGAACGTAGTAATGTAGGTGTTGTTAATCCTTGATGGTTTCGTAAACTTGAACTTTTGTCGGCGGGACATAAGAATAGTCTTAAATAGTGAATAAAATGATAATATAAGCTGAAAAATAAAAAAATCTTTCAGTTTTAAATTGAAATTGTGTTTACGAAAGTATTGGTTTAGGTTTTGGTTTCGTAAAATTTTGCTAAATGATTTTGTAAATCTTAATTGGGCCATTCATAAAAGGTTTCGTAATGTTTAATGGGCCAAAACCAAAGGTTTTGTAAATGTCATATTGGGCCAGGTAAACGGGTTTCGTAAAACAACATTGGGCTTTCAGTTTGGGTTTCAGACAACAATACTAATGGGCTAATGTTTATGAACACTCAAATAGGCTTAATCATCAAACAAAATGGCATTTTACAAAAACCAATGATAATTTTAGTTATAAAATCTTATTTCTATATTGATAATTGAACCAAATGGTGAAGATTGTGTCCGGTTTTAACCGTTTCTTGAATTTAACAAGATGAGGATTGAGCAATCTACTTACCATCTAAATATCATATATAAAAATATGTTTTGGATAGCTTAAAATCTTCATTCAGTGATCAATGGTTTAAATGATTTGATAAAAAATAAATAAAAATGGTGATTCAACTATTTGTGATCATAGACTCTCATGTCTTAACAAAGGCAAATTTCAAAGTTTTGAAAAGATTGTTTCAAAAACATTTCAAATTGATTTATGACTATCTTTTGAACATAATTGGATAAATGGTCTAAGTCATGTCCGGTTTCGACTATTTTCTGCATTGAACATAATGAGGAGTGAGTGGCTTAGTGACCATACTATTTATGTCTCAGTAGATTGGTTATGTAATCAATGTTTTCTAGGAATCTTTGAAAAAAAACTTGCTTTGGAAAAGTTATCTCAAATTCTAAATCAAAAAGTTGTATTTTTTTGTCAGCAAGTGGTACTCTTTCACAAAAGGTTTTAAAGAATACAAAGCTATACTTTTGGATTTCTTAAAAAGTCTAAAGTTTCTAAACAAATCAGAGTATATCTTTATTATTCTTGAAAGAGTATCATTTCAACAAAAAAACTTTTTGGTGAGGAAAAACAAATAGAAAGAGAGATAAAATCCATACGTGAAAAAGCAAATCAAAGTATGCTCGAAAAAGAAATGCCTGAGCATACAAAATGAGTTTAAAAGAATAAAGCGTATGGCATGTGCCCGAAAAAGCAAGAATAGGCACATGAGAAAGAAAATGATCAGAATATGCTCAAAAAGAAATGCCAGAGCATATAAAACAGATAGAGTGGAAAGAGACAAAACATGTCAAATATGTGTAAATTTTTAAACTATATCTCATCTTACTAATCATTTCATGTCATCATACAGTATTCCACATGGCTCAACACGTGCTTCCAGTAGATTAACTTGTTCCACAATACAAACCAATCAGGAGATGCAACAATTATGCAGTGCTGCAAAGTATTCCTTGCTCTCTTGAGTGCAAGATAGTTGGGCCGATACTACTTGATCATTGTCTCAGTCATGCACTAACTGCAACTGCTGATGTCCCTGCTGTGTACCTATAACAATTCTGGCAGACGGTGAGCAAGGTACCAGATACCGAGGACGCGATCAAGTTCATGCTTGATACTCAACAATTCATATACACTGTGGATATGTTCTGAGATAATCTTCATTTACCAGTAGAAACTCCTGAGAATCCATTTGTCGCACCAGCCAACATCTACACTATTGAAGTATTCATGAACAGAGTTGGTTATCAAGGTATTGTTGACAAAGTAAGTGCTTTCTACATGAAGAATTTAGATCAACCATGACAGACTATGTTCAAAGTATTCAACCGCTGCTTAACAACAAGAACTTCTGGCCATGATCTGACAAAGATCAACATTCTTCAGTTGTTTCATGTTGTACTCAACAAAACACATGTTGATTATGCTGCTCTTCTTTGGTGGGATTTTATGAACAACGTGTTTCAGAAAAAAGAAGCTATTCAATATCCTCGGTTCATCAAGCTAATTCTTGCTGATCTGATGAAGAAATTCCCCAACATTTCTTAGAGGATTGATGAAGATTATCATTCTATCAAGGATGATATTCCATTGGTTAGTGTGTATACAACGGGGAATGTCGCAGTTTGAGGGATGTTAATTTCTGATGCTTTCTTAACTGCGGAGATTCGAGAGACGAATAATTTCAAGGAGTATGAGACGGTGTTCATGAAGGTAGATGTTCCAATAAATCAACAAAAACCGGTTGTTTCTACCCAAGGAACGCATAAGATTACACCTAGCGCCCATAGGTCACCTACCGTTTCTGCTAGTCCTCCGGTGTCGAAGAAGAGGAAGCAAATTGCATGAAATCTAGTTCACCAAGGAAGTCACTCAAAATAACAATTAAGCAAAAGCAAATAGTTGAGAAAGATGATGATGACTCTAAGGAAAGGATAGAGCCCAGGAGTCATAAGGATAATCCAGAAGTTGTTGACGAGGATGATGATGATAAAGAAATAGAGACGAAGGATGATGAGATGGGTAGTTTGGAGATTAGGAACGAGGAGACGCTGACAAAAATTTCCACACCACTTAGTTTCCTAAGGAAAATCTTATCTTCAGATAAGAAAACTTCTCAGGAATTAATGGATATTGTTTCATATCCAACTACCACAACATCCAAACATTCACAAGTCAAGAAAAGAATTTCCAGTAAAGACTATCATATCCTAGGAGCACTTCGCAGGATGTGCAGGCGTCAAGGTTACAAGATTTAAGACATGGAAAGAAAGTGTGTCACTACTGCAAAGTTCTTGGAAACTCATAACAAGATTGATGACATTTTACATGAGGTTGTTCCATAAATCGTTGAGAATGTTACCAATGATTTAATTGAAGCCAACTCGAAACCATGCATAGTTTACACCATCATTGAGGATCATGATGCCTTTCGTTCATAAGTACCTGATTTTGTTTCTAAGGAATTTAAAGCACACACTCCAGCAATTATTACAGAACTTTTCAAGAATCATATACAATCCAATGTTATTCATGTTCATCCAACCATAACCACATCAACTAAAACAGAATCATCCGCTGATCTTTAGTATCAATTATACTTGAAGATGAAGAGAAATCTTCAAGATTGAGCTGATGATATTGCATTATGGGAGGCATTGAGGCATAAGTTTGAAAAGTCTTCTACATCTAACACTTCTTGCAGGGAAGATGACTTTCACTCTCATCATGACGAACATCAAGACGATGATGCTCCTCTTGAGGGGGAGAAACGAGTGAAAAGGAGCAAAATGACAAAAAGATCAAAGTATGCAAGGGGTTCTTCGTCAAAGCATTAAAGAAAAGACTCCACAACATATGTATCCAAACAACAAAGTCAACATTAATAATGGGATGCATGGGAAAAAGATAATGTTGTTGATGAAGATGAGGTGATCTCTAAAGATGTAACACCTGAGTTGATTGTAGAATTTCAAAATGTTAATAAACGTGTTCCAATTATCTTTGATCATGCAAGAATGGAGGCTACATTGAGAGATTCTTTAAGTAATTTGTCCAGAAATGCTGAAGAGTATGCCTACCAATTAGAACAATCAACAAACTTCATGGAAAATCAGATAGTTTAGGAAAGCAGTCAACTAGACATTCCACGTACAATACCAAAGACTCTCATTTTCTATGGACCACAAAGGAATCCAAATGAACCCCCAAGAGCTCTGTATAATAAAGATTTATTCTTCTTGAAGTATGGAAATACCGAGGAAAAGAAGTATATTTTATCACTACACAAGATTCACGCCAAAGAATTTCCGGAACCTGATCTGGAAGAAAAGTTAAATTGATGGGTTCGAAAAGAGTTCATGACGTTCAATGAAGATGCATGATTATCAATTCAACATTGGAAGGATTCATGGTATAAAAGACTGTACAAGCAAAATCAAAAGAAATTCAAACAAAATCCAGAAGACTATTACTCAAATCACAGGATTACAAAAGTTGTCAGAATTGTCACTAATCAACCATATGGATTGGACTTTATGGAACAAATTCTTGTGATGAGAGCCAACGATAAGCCAGATAGTTTTTCTGAAGCTGACTTCAAGTACTTGAACAAAAACGACAT